>VMBQ01005188.1:59204-72450 GCA_007657795.1 Dreissena rostriformis
TGCGATAGTACGATGGCGACAATGCGAGAGTGCGAGAATACGATGACGAGAGTGCGAGAATACGATGACGACATTGCGAGAATACGATGACGACAGTGCGACAATGCAAGAGTGCGAGTATACTATGACGAGAGTGCGAGAATACGATGACGAGAGTGCGAGAATACGATGACGAGAGTGCGAGAATACGATGACGACAGTGCGACAATGCGAGAATACGATGACGACAGTGCGATAATACGATGACGAGAGTGTGAGAATACGATGACGACAGTGCGACAATACGATGACGACAGTGCGACAATACGATGGCGACAGTTCGATATGACTTTTGCATTGTCGCCATCGTACTATCGCATTGTCGCCATCGTACTATCGCGTTTTCGCATTGTCGCCATCGTACTATCGCGTTATCGTACTTTCGTCATCGTATTATTGCATTTTAGCCATCGAACTATCGCACTGTCGCCATCGTATTCTCGCACTCTCGTCATCGTATTCTCGCACTCTCGTCATCGTATTCTCGCACTCTCGCATTGTCGCCCTCTGCATTTTAATGTGTAACCACGATGGGCTTAACGGTATTTCGTTAGTACAATTTACCTGTAGATTAATGGAAAGCATCAAGTAAAGAACATTATTTTTTTCTTTTTGATAAAATTTGGTATAGTTACTAGTATGCACACACATCAAAACAGTTGTGTAAACCCGCAGCCTGTACTGTATCTGTATTTGTATTATTATACCTCATATCGTATGTGTTGCCGTGCTGAGTGTACTCATAAACTGGTAAACTGTTTTTTTTTTTTATTCCATGTTTAGTCGCAAGTTTTTACCCGATTGTTTTTTTTTTATATAAAAAAATAACAGGCGAACTAAACATGAACATGAGATGAATTATGATCCATGTAATTATCTGGACGATCATAGAATCAAACAATAAGTTCGCTATAAATAATAATATGAAACAGTCATTTATAATATGAAACAAAATCGCGCAGTCTCACAGGTGATACTCAATTATACTGTGATAGTACATGAGACCTGCAACGCTACAATGTGATACTGATGTTGTGTTCATTGATCTGAATCTCAGTATTATATTTCATGTATTTATTTCTTATTAACATAGTATTTAGTATTCATTTATAACTAGTGCCTCTCTATGTCGTGCCTCCAACAACCAGGACCACAATGGAAATAAGGGATATTGCTCTTTTTTGTTTAATCCTTGGCGTTAGTGTGCATGCCATAGTGCAGTCTATGCATGTACCTTTCAATTATGATTGTTTTTTTATTATTATTTCATATTGTTTTATGTACATGTTTTTTCATGCATTGTATGAATGTATGCTATCTCCGAAATAAATCTATCTATCTATCTATTTAAGAGTAGCGGGTTTACCTGTGCAGCAGCAAAGTCGTCTGAACATGCGACGAATTCGCGCCCCAAATCCGCCCTTCTTTTTCTTTAAAGAGCCTCGACAGCAGCTGCTCTCATCAGCGTCTGTGACGGCAGAGCTGCCAGAAATGTTCGGCTGAACGGACGTCAGCTCGTTGTCAGGGGCAAGCGACTCTTCTTCATACAGAGTATAAACCGTACATAATCCCTCTCTTGAGTAGTGCCGAATGCACTTTCTATGCAGTTCGCTTTCAAGCAACATCGATGGTGTATTTAATGCTTAACTGCATTGTCCCGCGTCAGCGTTTGCCTCACCGTTCTTGTGTAATTCACGTGACAATGCATAAACTGTTGGAAAAAATAGCTGGAATGCGTTGCGTTGCGAGGACGACGCTTCGAGAAGGAAGGGGCCATTCCGTCCCCAGTACATAAACTTTGCGTGATGGAACATGGATAACGGATACTCGCAGACACATCCAAGCTGAAACAAACAGTGGTTATTACATTTGATTCAGTCGTGGCTGAAACGGAATTTTATATGTGATTCAATTATCACTAACCCATACATGTTTTTTACGTCAAAAATTGTAAGGAGAATCAGGCTAAACAAACTTGAAGCTCTTGTTTATAAGGAATATCCTATTTCGACTGGGTAGTACTTTTTTATCCAAATAAAAAGGTATATATAACGTACGGCGCCAACGAAAGAGGGACCTTAATGTAAGAATATCAATTGTTGATTAGTAAAACGAGATTCGGCAAAAAAGAGAGAGACTTTTCGGCTTGATTTTAGTTCAGAATTGAAACTCTGTGTTCTATTTGTTTTGTCGTTTATACTTCGGCTAGATGCTATTATACGCTGACTGCAAAACGACGCTGCTAAATATCCTATAATCTTATAAGTATATCGATCATTGATCTCAGCAAGATATTTATATAGACTAGATCCTATACAATAGAAAGTACACATATTGACTAAATTGGAAAACATTCTCCGGACCGCTTATGATCAGTGTCAACTTTTCTGTTATAAATAGTAAATATATCCCGTAAAAGCACAAAAGGTCAAGCTTTAACATAATTTTTCAAAGATACACCCAACTATGTAAAAAGTTTACCTTCTAATTGGAATTGTTTAACCATCTCATCAAATGCCGGATTGGACGGCAAAACCACTTCGTCGATGTCAACTTCTATAGGGCCTTCTTCCACGCTGTCATTTTCATTTTCTGATTGCATTTCCTCTGTGGGTTTTTTTCAGCGCAATTTAAACGATGAGCAGATTTGTGAGACTGAGTCTCGCGTCTTTGCTCACTTTCGTCGCTATGAGCGACGACGTCATAGACGTCACAGACGTTAAATCACGTGGAATCTCGCGCACGACACGAGAAATATATTTGATGTCTCGCATACGTTTGTTACAGAATAAAGCCGTTAAACTACTTATTGTACATGCATGTACAAATGTACATATGCATACCATTATGTTTTGCTTTCAAAATAATGAACACAACATATTAACATCGGGTGACATTATCCTGGTAATGTCCTGAACAAGCGGATACCCTTCGACGCCATCTTTGCGAAAAACCTTTTCGACATTTCGGACTCGTCTATAGCGAGCCCAGCTGCGAGATCCGCTTGTACTTCCTCGTTAACTTCCTCCATCAGTCGCTCCAGGCTCATCTCCTCTCGCGCCCCACCCACGATGACCTGACACAAAACCTGCGCCTTGGTGAGTGGAACGTACTGACCTCCCCGTCGTGAACGCGATGGCCACGAAAAAGTTTTTATTTCGCGCGATACTCGGTTCGCACCCAACCACATAGAGCGTGATACCTTTTCCCGCCATTTGGTGAACAACCTCCATCGGGTCAATACCCGCCGGACACCCTTCCGGGAATCCGTCGCCCCTACATCCTAATCCGTGGGGCGGGGCATCCGATATACAGACACAGATCTTCATGGTGTCGTCCCTCCAGCTGAGTTGCAGCGCATCGTGGAGGGCGTCTGCCACCGCCTCCGGGGTATCGCCGGGGTATCCGGGGTATCGCCACCGCCCATGGCGCTCGTGCTTTCCAGCCAACTCTTCATTGTTCCCGGTGAGGTAGTAAAATCATGCACTTCCGTCACGAATGTACTGTCCTGTGGCGGATGATCGCGGTAGTTCACTAACGCCTTTTTTTCACTTGCCACTATTTCTTCAACAATTTTACGAATGTTGTTTTTCGCCGATTCGATGTAGGAGCCCATACTACTCGAAGCGTCCATAACGAATGCTAAATCCAGCGACCTAATTTCATGTTTCTTCACTGGTGGCCTGGAAACATGTTCGTATTCGACCTTGCCAGCTGCCATTTTGATAAATGTATGTTTTTCCTTCTTTCCAGACAATGAACATGCCGAATGGCAAGAACCAATCAGAGTTTTCCTTACAAAAAGTAGTCACGTGACGCATATCAGCATCAGCGATGCTGTGTTTCCAAGAATCAAGATGGTGACGTCACTACGTTATTGTCACATTCTGTACATAGATGGTGACGTCACTAAGACCGCGGTGTGTACACAATGTCCAATGTATTGGTTTATTGAGTTTATTATACAGCAATTTAAGTCACTAGCACTTTAAAATATAAAATTTAGAAAGCAATTAAACACGCACTTATAAACAATTGGTATACTGTTAACGCCCCAGGCGAAAGTGCAGCGAGTATTATTGAGCTGAGCGGAGGATCAAACCTGCCTAATGGAAGTTCTCATGCCATGACCAGCTCCGCTACTACCAGACATGAAATAGAATTCGATATCATAAATAACATGTTTATTCATAGATTTTGGATCGAACACCAAACGTCCGCAAAATAAATTTTAATTTCTGCAATTGTCCTCCATTTTTACAGCAAGGTTACTTAAAATTAAAATTATGTATTAAAGATCGATTGCATCGAAAGCCCAATGCTTATTGAGACACTCGAGTCCATTTCCTGGGTAGAACCACTACTTTTTTCCATTTGCCGCAAAGTGGGGATCGATCTCGTGACCTCGGCCGCTAGGCGGACACCATAACCATCACATTACGGCGACCTCTTTAGCATCAAAATCAACATTCTAAGAATATTTGGTACGATACAATTTCGAAGGGTCTTTGTTCACGGCACTTCGGTGGGACAGATAGACGTGTGCAATTTTTTCGGCGCAGCTGTTTAACCCAGCTTTTCACCTTTAATGACCTTTCTCAACAACCTATAAAATATTGGGGAAATTTCCCGCCACAAGACCCGAATGAATACATCCGAATTTATCATTGTCTGATTTGAGAGAAATGCCCCCAGAACATTGGCCACATTACTGCGTCTTTGTACAGCGAGTAGGATGTAACACTGTTCAGTGTAGAGAAATCCGGACTACTCTCTGCATGTTCAAGCGACACACAGACAAACATTCTGACCCCGTCACAGTAACAGTTACGCATTAAATTGCACCTCTCAAAATTATAGGGTCAGTTCTCGGTAAGTCAATCGTCAGGGAAAGGCAGACTAGATTATCAATAAACACCGTATGATGATAACTCAGTATTGCGCTCAAGATATAAAATACCGGTAACACGAATTTAAGGGGCAAAATGCACTGTGAGAAAAAAAGTACCGAAATAGAATAGTTCGAAATCGTTTATTTATCATTGTGTGACATTTGCGGAATATGCTACCGAATTGTCCAGTGTTCTGTTAATAACACAGTCTGACTTCAACTGTCTATCGAATAGTATCGTGTTTAGATCTTCCATTTACAAGACACAATGAGATTTTCAAAGACCCGCGTCATGCAAAATGGGTCTTATGCCATGTGTGGCCATACTAGCTAGGGCTATGAAATTGCGCACGCTGGGCTTGAGCTACGCTTGCCGCCTACGCCATTAGATACATTTCCACATGACGCGGCACTAAAACTGTGACTTTCATATATATAAAAAGAATACTGCATCGTACTCAAATGTAAACAATATATATTTCAATTGCGAAAAATAAATTCATAAGAGGTCACGTGAGAACACATATGATGTGTTCTCACGTAGTATAATTTTATCTACGAACACTATTGTATGGTTCGAATATACGTTCACTTCATAGCAAACATTTCATAAGGTGGGAATGCGACTTACAAGTGAAAACAACAACAACAATTGAACCTTTGTTTTCAATTTAATTAGCCTATTTACAAACGTTAATTTCGTCATTTATTTTAAAATCAGGATATACGCCGAAAATCTTTTAAAGTTATTTCTTGTTATTTATGTTTATGTTTATATTTTTATTTTAGTAACACAAAAAGTAACACGCTCATGTCACCTCTGTGCCAACGTACAAGACTAGACATTTTTTTAAGCAACACATAAATAACTAAATGTAAATTAAACCACTTGCCGGATCGGATTATATTCCAATTTTCATTATTACAATTAACCATTATCATGCATTATTCCGCGCTATGGAACATCTTCGCAAGACTTGTCATTTTCGTATAAACATACTGACAATAAATTAATAACGTAATTCCAAAATTAGACTTTCTGTCACATTATTGACGATCGTTATCATTAAGAATTGTAAATCTTCCAATTACTTTATGACAGTTCTGTTAACTACGGAATACCGTTTGGTTCATCGTGGTTTCACATTAAAATCCAGAGGGCGACAATGCGAGAGTGCGAGAATACGATGACGACAGTGCAATAGTACGATGGCAACAATGCGATAATACGATGACGACAATACGATGGNCAATTATCACTAACCCATACATGTTTTTTACGTCAAAAATTATAAGGAGAATCAGGCTAGTCAAACTTGAAGCTCTTGTTTATAAGGAATATCCTATTTCGACTGGGTAGTACTTTTTTATCCAAATAAAACGGTATAAATAACGTACGGCGCCAACGTAAGAGGGACCTTAATGTAAGAATATCAATTGGTTGATTAGTAAAACGAGATTCGGCAAAAAAGAGAAAGACTTTTTGGCTTGATTTTAGTTCAGAATTGCAACTCTGTGTTCTATTTGTTTTGTCGTTTATACTTCGGCTAGATGCTATTATACGCTGACTGCAAACGACGCTGCTCAATATCCTATAATCTTATAAGTTCATGTATATCGATCATTGATCTCAGCAATAGATTTATATAGACTAGATACTATACAATAGAAAGTACACATATTGACTAAATTAAAAAACATTCTCCGGACCGCTTATGATCAGTGTCAAATTTTCTGTTATAAATAGTAAATCTATTCCGTAAAAGCACAAAAGGTCAAGCTATAACATAATTTTTTAAAGATACACCCAACTTTGTAAAAAGTTTACCTTCTAATTGGAATTGTTTAACCATCTCATCAAATGCCGGATTGGACGGCAAAACCATTTCGTCGATGTCAACTTCTATAGGGCCTTCTCCCACGGCGTGATTTTCAATTTCTGATTGCATTTCCTTTGTTGTTGTTTTTTAAGCGCAATTTAAACGATGTGCAGATTTGTTAGACTCGCGTCTTTGCTCACTTTCGTCGTTATGAGCGACGACGTCATAAACGTCACAGACGTTAAATCACGTGGAATCTCGCGCGCGACACGAGAACACACACATGGGTACTTACACTACGTTTTTAAATAAGTTTTTATACAAAGAATATTGTGTAATTAAAAAACAATCGTTGTGCTCGAGTATAACTAAATATATTTGAGGTGCAAACAAAACAACATATGATAACCATCGCATATTTGGTATAATAGATTCGTTTTCATGCTTTAATACTCTTTATAATTGTGACGTCACCTTTTTGTATATAGTTTATTTGTATGTTTTAATGAGTTATTCAGAGTCTTTTTATAGCTTGCAATAATACCTTTCGATATAATCAATTTAGGGAAAGATTGTGGCAAGCCAGACTCATCGATAACACAGGATTCCAATCAATCCGGCTGTTACAAAAATGTGGCGTGTTCTGAGAAAACTGGGCAAAATGCTTGTGCGTAAAGTGTCATCCCATATTAGTCTGTCCAGTCCGCACAGGCTAATCCGGGACGACACTTTCCGCCTTAACTGGATTTTCGCTAAGAAGAGACATCATTTTAACGAAAAATTCCATAAAAGCGGAAATTGTCGTCCCTGATTAGCCTGTGCGGACTGCACAGGCTAATCTGGGATGACAATTTACGGACAAGCATTTTGCCTAGTTTTCTCAGAACAAGCCACACATATTCTAATTTCCGGTCGTTGTCATACACGTGCCGTTGATTAATTACCGTGAACAATAATATTTGTTTACATGATACGTATTATAAAATAGTGTAAAGCATACTTCATAACAATCGGCTTATCGACAACAAAACGATTTAATTTACGGCGTTCATGAGGCTTTTTACACATAGAACGTTTTGCCTGAACCATATTACGCTCGAGAGTAGAGTTGCATCAATTAAGAAAATGTCAAGAACATCAGGGTACTTGGGTCGGCAAAACTTGTCCTACTTTTTTGTTAACCATTCACCACTTATATAAGAAAATGAATTTTAGTCATTTTTGTTAGTTAACGTATTAAATTTGATCGCATATAGCAAAATAGTCGAACACTCACTCCAGAATACCAAACAAAGTTCAAGGAGGGCATACATATTGCGGTCGGTCGGTTTTGTGGAAACAAACAACTTTTCTACGCGCCAAAGTATCTATATGTTATCTGTTGGTCATTCAATTTAATTATTAAATTGGGCCTCGCTCTGTTAAAAGGGGGTTTAATGCATGTGCGTAATGTGTCCTCCCAGATTAGCCTTAGGAGTCCACACAGGATAATCAGGGACGACACTTTCCGCCTTAACTGGATTTTCGTCAAGAAGAGTCTTCCTGTAAACGAAAAATGCAATACAAGCGGAAAGTGTCTTCCCTGATTAGCCTGTGCGGAATGCTCGGGCTAATCTGGGACGACACTTTACGCACATGCATTAAACCCCTTTTTCACAGAGCGAGGCTCAATTGTATATGTCATATCTCAGACACATTCATAGTTGATGAACGTGCGAACGCAGTGTACAACACTGATCGTTTACATGTCTAGAAAGCTTAACACGCGCTTATTTCGAAGTTACTATTCATGCAAATTTAATAAGAATGCCTCATTAATGTATTGTGAAATTTTCATTATACTTCGTTTTCCTTTATCAATTCGTATAGTTTATGGAAATGTTAAAACGCTATAAAGACGCTACATATCAAACAAAATTGGATTGCAGTAATTTGTTTTAGAAAATTCATCTATCACCACATGTTTGTTTATGGACACGCCATGGCGCTAACTTTACATTTTAAAGTATGCACGCGCGCAAGCCAATGTCGTTAGTAAAAACAAAAAGACGTTCCGTACCAAACATCAGTATTCATCGCTAACGAGTGTGTGTATAATTCAGAGTTTATTTACAGGTCGTCGCTGAGTCTTCACTACTACATTATGTGCCGACCTGCCCCTGGTACCTATCAGGGGAAAATATTTAATTGTTAGCCAAAGTCAAAGATATAATTTTGATCCAAATAGACCAGTGCACGATGGCCAATGAGACCTCAATGTGCACTGTTAGACAATTAAAATACAATTCATGTCTGGTTGTCCTTAAAATGACAAAGTTACTCCGCCAAGGGAGTGTTGACAATTTGACAAAGACCTTCTTTCCGCTCCTCGCGCGCTGCGCCTTCTATTTGGCCTCTATTCATCACCAGCCGTCGAGCCGAGCCCCAGAACGGTTTCTCCAGCGCGTTAAGCGCACTGAGTACCGCCGCCCTGGGACACTTTCTTGCTCAAAGGGCCTCCCCCTCTAAGTCCTGGCCTGCATCTCATGCCCCAGGTCCGCCAGTCCGTCCTCTACGCCGCCACCTCCACTGGTACCGTCCCACTCCTGGCGGTTTAGTGGCAACCCCTTAACCACAACCCTTCATCCCCTACGGACAATTAGCATTCCGCTTGTGGCCCCGATAATCGAGTTCAGGGAGGACGTCCGGCTCGATGGATGACGGGTACTCGCTGTTTCAGCAGAGCCGCCCGCAGAAGTTCCCCTATCCGACCCTCCTCAGACGATGTAGTGCAACCACTATCCAGCTACGGACCAACAGTAGTATTCTGCTTGACGATTCTTCCGAGAAGTCTACAAGACAATCCTCTGTGGGTAACTCTCGCCCCGGTCGCGACGTGCACGCCCCAGCTGCTGACCGAGGCATCGCTAACGAGAATGAGTACAAACCTAACGTATGACATGAGAATAATCATAAAATAGTAATGTAGTCGTGTGTAATTCTTACTGCCAATATCTAAATGAGTTGAGCGCTTCCTCGGATGCGAAACCTGAATAAATTGTGTCGCTTATTTCACGAAAAAAATCGAAAACCTTCATCAGCTGTCTTTGATATAGGGCCACGCTATCCGATGTAATGAAACGAATAAAGCAAACATCTGTTTTCCTATTATGTCGTCTAGAAATTTAAAGTTTTTGTTTATATTTAACAAAGAAAAAGAAAGATAATGTTTGTACCACAAAACAAACCCTTCAAACTTAGCATGAAATGTATAACTCGACACAGCTTTTTCTCTTGTGTTATATTAACAAGCGTAATGCCCTTAAGAGAGGTTTCATTTTATTGTATTTAGCAAGGTATTATTTTCAAAAATAAGCAGAGTGGGTGTACAATACCATAATCATTGCTGAGATCTACAATTGACAGAAACGACCTGGCAAGTGAAGGAAAAACTTCCGACTGCAAACAGGGTACAATCAGTCCCGGATTACCCATTAGGCAGAGTAGGCAACTGCCTATGGGCCCCTAAACATTAAGGGGCACCATACGACCGTGGCAAAAGAATTGAAATACGTAAATATTATATAAATACAGTGATTGTTTTCTTAAATTCTTCATCTAATAATTATAATATCGTATTGGCATTACTGAATTTATAATGACATTTTATACCTATAAAAGGACATTGTCACATGTTATTTCTTGCCAGTCTTGGCACTGGTAGGTTTATTTAAACGAGTGAAATCGACTGGGTATTGGCCTTCTTGTAGGCACTAGGCCGACTAGGGCCCTGAGTCCCAAAAGTTTCACTGCCTGTGGGCCTCACGATGCTTAACAATGATTTTTTTTACCTGCGAGTCCCGCGTCCTGGACTCATAAAAAACTCTGGGGATGCTAAGTTTCAAATTATGTGAGTCTCGAAAATGTATTGAAATTTCTAAAAAAAAAAATAATAGTTTAATATTTGGACTCGTTCTTTCAATTCAGGGACTCAGATTTGCAAGTTATCGAGTCCAAGGACTCAGATGAGAAAATTTGTATAACTATCACTGGCTTAATCAAGCACTGTTAACTATTTACTATACCACCACATGAACATGAGACTCCACATTGTGCCGTCTCAAGGTGCTCTTGAGGAGAAGCCGACCAAACGGATGAACACATACTCCAGGAATGCAGGGACCACCAACCACTGCGGGTTTAACCCAAACCTGTGATCTGTAAGAGATGCAGTACGGACAGCTAGCTTAAAGGTGGAGGCTATACAGAATACCACACGTCTCAACCTTGCGTCCGGATTCCGAGTGTAGCGGATATCGGGAAGAAAAATAAGAAGACGAAGAAGATGGAGAAAAGGAAGAAGAAGTAAAGGAAATCAAAAACAATTTTGCATCCTCAATCAGTCTTTGATTTTGTTCATATACCGTTCCCATATTTGTTTTTGTTTCCACGTCATCTACCGACATAGTGTTTGAGGCTAAAATGTGTCATAATCCAGTTTGCATAGAGCATTTAATTAATTATAAAATGAGAAACACGCTGTGTTTTGGCCCCTTTTAATAGCTTTCTAACTTTTAAAGGCTCATACCTTCATTATTATTATAGTTTTTAACAATCGCTAAGAAGAAATGTATAGCATATTTCGGTCAAATGGTGCATTATCTGTCCTAGTTACGTTTAGCACCTTTTTGCTTTAGGCTTATTTTAACACTCTCGAGTCCGTTTCCTGTGTAGAACCGGGTACCTGCAGTCTGAAAGGGATCTCGAGAATGAACAGGGTGTCCACAAACATTTCCAAACGGAATTCAAGAACTTTTTAAGCACTGTTCAAGGTCAACAAAATTAAATTCAAGCACTATTTCTGTTTGCAGCTTTGAAATGTCTTAAGTACTTTTATGACAATTCTTAGGAAGATGTATTTGTACATCATTACACTAATTAT
Organism: Dreissena rostriformis; assembly: GCA_007657795.1. Taxonomy (NCBI): domain Eukaryota; kingdom Metazoa; phylum Mollusca; class Bivalvia; order Myida; family Dreissenidae; genus Dreissena; species Dreissena rostriformis. Next base: position 70,876 of record VMBQ01005188.1, read on the forward strand.
GTTGAGTCTTTATAGGAGTAAATAATAAGAGAAATTATATCAACAATGCTGTTGTTCATAAAATATTTATTTGAAGAAACAAATTATAACATAAAATTGAAAGCTCTGAAAGAATGAATATGTTTTCAACACTTTTAATTGTTACTATTTCATTTTCAAGCACTTTTCCAGCCATATTCAAGCATTTTCTACGCACTTTTCAATGCTTTGGTTGAAAATAAGCACTTTTAAGCACTCCAGATCGTTTTTAAGCACTTTTCCAGGTAGACCTTGATTTTCAAGCACTTTTCAAGGTCTGTGGGAACCCTGATGAACCAGAATGTGCATTGAACCAAAGACATCCTGATCGCTCGGTGAACACTATCCACTATGCACTGGCAACCTCATATAATGAGCCATGTTCTGAAAATTGGGCTTAATGCATCTGCGTAAAGTGTCATCCCAGATTAGCCTGTGCAGTCCGCACAGGCTCATCAGGGATGACACTTTCCGCCTAAAGTGGATTTTTGCTAAGAATAGATTTTCTGTAAACGAAAAATATCATAAAAGCGGAAAGTTCCATCCCTGATTAGCCTGTGCAAACTGCACAGGCTTATATGGGAAGACACTTTACGCACAAGCATTAAACCCCTTTTTCTCGGAGCGCATTATCTGTTCTTTTCAGACCAGTCGCATACATGTCATCCGAAGTCCATTATGTTTTGATAGTCAGAATGTTTCTTGTGGTAGTTATTACTTCAGTTGAAATGGTAAAAATCTTCACCTTCCTTCAAATTCAGAGATTCCAGATTTTTTTCAAAATCACCTTCGGTAAGCCCCTGAAATATTAATATAATATTTTCAATACCGTTTGTACAGTTTGTAAAATTCTAGTGCCTAAGGTGATGTTATTATATGTTGAAATATGAATATTATTTTTATTTCAGTTTGAATTTAGTAGAAGTAATATTATATATTAATTGTTTAAATTTATTGTTAATTTTAATTTCTTTCTTACCATTTTGACGCAAATAATAAATGGAGGTTTGGCATCTATAAAGCTTGTCACAGGAATTTTCGGTTTGGGTCGTGACTAAAAAGAAACGAAACACTAAACCATTATATATGTCAAACGGCTGTGAAGCGAGTTTCCTGGTTACCAGAATGGTCAGTGACCATTTATGTTATTTGATATTGGATTAAAGTATTTCTAAAAATCCTTCAACTGACGCTCGATTGGTCCAGAGAAAATACTGAAACATACCCGGGAATTCTAACGCTAGATTGTTTATATTTATGTCAATATTTAGTAAAATGGCCTCAGATATTATCGAAACCCATACTCAAAAAGCATGTTGAGGCAGGCTTTGTTCAAAGAGAATTTTGTTTCATATTCCGTAGCGCGTTTCACGACATCGGATTTTGGACGGGAATAAAACTTGGGTACAGTCTATATTTGCCAAGTACGTTTTAGTATATTTAGCATACCAGGGGTACATTTAAGTACACTTAAAGAGTACCCGGGGTACATTTAAGTAGTACCCGAGCCGACTATGACCAATCAACCTAAGTAACCTAATACGTGTTGCTGACCTT
>VMBQ01005189.1:0-10524 GCA_007657795.1 Dreissena rostriformis
AAATTCAGGTATTGGAATGGCTAAGAGTAAAAGTGCACGTAAAATGGCAAATTAGTTTGGAGTCGGAAAAACCCAAATTCTATGTGCAAACCATTACGTGCTTTTAATAAATTTAAGAATAAGAGAAATCAAATAAAACACATTTAAAGTAAATCATTGTTTTATTCTTTTTATTTGTATTGAGATTCATTTGATTACCAAAGTTGAAATCATTGTGTCAAAAGGAGATAATCCTTCATCTGGATTTAAAAACGAAGGTCCGCATTCTTCCCAAATGGCATTTTTTTTAATTTAAAGACCATTTTATTAAGAGACCACTTTTGGTTACTCCCTTTAGTGGTCTCTAAATACAAGATTGACTGTATAGTCAAGCTTTACATTTTGACCAAGGTTCATAGTAAAAAAAGTGGCCTCTAATGAGAAAACAAGGTTTTTCTAAAATTTGACCTGTTGACCCAATTTTTTGGCGAATGTGACCCAGATGGGAACTCAGCCTATTTATTTTTAAGATGAACATTCTGAGCAAGTTTCATCAAGATTGAATAAAAACTTAGGCCTCTAAAGCCATAACGAGCTAAAAGTTGCCACACAAAGCACATATGCCAGACAAAGGTTGATAACAATAGCTCAGGTGAACTGAAAATTAGGTTGATATCACTTGCATTAAGCAAATATCTAAATTTTGTAACATTTTATAGTTCAATTGATTAAACCATTTAAAGAGTTGTTCAAAACAATGTTTAAATGTTGAAAGTTTAATATTAAAGGTCAATTTTGACAGGCATCAAGGGTACAAAATGGAGCATGCATTGTTTGTTACTCTCAATCTATAATTGATAAAGGTTTACACTGGTATGGGAATACCCTAGACTAAATAATATTCAAATTGTTTGTAAATACATGCCCTGAGTTGAAATTTTATCAATTTGACCCTTCTTTGATGTTTATTTCACCTAGATATATTATATGTCCAATTGATAATTCATAATAATGATTCATGTTTGCTCCTTCAGGCAGTGCAACCAAATGGATCTCACTTCTAAATCAGTCAAAAAGATGTCAGTGGATATGAATCAGTTGTCAAACAAAATTCAAACCACTCTTGCTGATCTAAAAAAGAGTAAGCAAAAACTAGAGGCCAGCATTCAGACTGTGGATAGATCATATAGTGACAAACTACACAAAATTAGAGACCTACGTAAGAAATTAAATGCTGTTTTGGATGAACTAGAAAATACAACCTTGAAAGAACTGGATGAAATTAAGACCACATTACAAACCTCCCTAAAACATGATGTTGAAAACTGTAGCAGACTGAAGGATGAACTTCAACAGCTGGGTGAAGCTGTACAGGGCCTTCATTATAAGAGCAAGAAAGAAATGGAGTTCATTGCCAGCAGGAAATGTCTGGACAAAATACAAGAATCTGAGTCATTTTTGAAGGCAAAGAATGTGAAAGTGCAGAGTTCAATAATGTTCAAAGTAAATCTAAACATTGAGCAGTACCTGTCTCAACTGGCAAGTTTTGGGAGTATGCAGTCTTGCACACTGGATACTAATGTGTTGACCGTGAAGAATAAGTCCCAGTTTACAGTGAAAATATCAAAAGACCGTCATATTGTCCAAATCAAAGGCATTTGTATCCTGCCTAGTGGTCAGGTTATTGTTGCAGATCATAACAATAAGAGAGTGAAGATGTTGGACAGGCATTACAATGTGACCAGTCACTGTGATATGTCTGATAATCCATGGGACATTTGCCAAATCACAGCCAGTGAGGTGGCTGTGACTCTTGATGATGCTGGTGTGCAGTTTATCTCTGTGACCAATGGGCAGCTGGTGAATGGGAGAAAGTTAAAGTTTCCACATAAAGCTTACGGCATTGCCCACCATCATGGAGAATTGTACATTACCTCTGGCTCTGCTCTCTACCACTACACACTGACTGGGACACTTGTGAAAAAGCTTTATGAGGATACCGGAGATGGCACTTACGGTAAATGAAATCTAACTCTATTTGAATATTGAACATATTTGAACATTTTGAACATGTATATACCAATATTTTACTATAAAATCACTACTGTGGATGTTTAAAACATGATATTATTTTAAATTTATTAAAAACAAGAGGGTCATTGGCCATAATGAGACCCTAAGGTACTAAACTCTTCTGACAAAGTGAACTTCAAAATAATGAAAGTAAATTATGAAACATAAATCTTAATGTGTTGGCCCATTATATTTTTGAACTTGTCTGAGGTATCATTAGAACAACTGTTCTGACCAAGGTTCATGAAGATTCCACAAAGAAAGTGACTTCTAGAGAATAAAGATTCTTATTTAAATTTTACCTAGTGACTTATTTTTAAGCTCGGCTGTGTGACGTAATTGACACATTGTTCGTTGGGAACTCACATAGGAACAAGACACAAAATTTGTTTCTATTTTCATCTAGATTTATTGCTGTTGAATATTTTCTAACACAACACTTGTTAATGTTCGTGAAATACAATCTAACAGCCCAGGACCAAATGGCCCTGCCACACAACAAAGTTCAACTTCTCTGGTCACTGGCTAAAGGTGAACTGTTCTCCCTACCCAAAGTACACATCAAACCAATAATACTATTCCTTATAACATATTTGATTGGTCAAAGCATTTTACTGACTACTTGTTGATTTCCCATTGGCTCGGTCAAAGAGTTCCCTTACCATGTGTTATTTGCCGATTGGTTGAGTCTTGTTCTAACAAGACGTTCCCCGGGAACGAAGTAACCAAGTTATTTCATGTAAGAACCCATTGAATGATCCTCCCAGATATCTGGTTTAACTATTCAATGTACTGTCTTCATGCATAATCCAATGGATATGATAGATAATTTAATCAGATTATGATACCCGTTGCAGCACTCTGTATGTTTAGCGACACAAGGTACACTAATAATCCCCTTGACCGGCATAGCTTAATAGATATATGAAATACTTAGTATGATTAGAATTTCCGTGTCAATACCTCTGACCAGTTTATCGTATCTTTGACCTTTCAAATTGTTGACTTTTACAGTGAATGTAAGGTATGTCATGTTTCTACATGCAAGAAAATCCTATGATCATGGTCAGTATAGCATAAAGATTTGCTATTAAATTTCCAAATTTCATTTATGTTATTATTGTTCCTAACATTCAAATATTTTCTTTCTAGAACCCTTATTATTATGATATAAGATTTATCATTAATTACAATAGTTATTTTATTTATAAATATTGATGTAAATAAAATAAACTTTTTAACATTTTCTTACATTATTAAAACATCTATTTATGAAATTATGGTTGGACCTGCAGCTATGTTACAGCTGTTTTCGAGGAAAACCCGAGGTATTGTCATAGCCAGCTTGTCCGCGTTGTCTGAAAACATTAACATTGGCCATAACTTTTGCAATATTGAAGATATTTAAGATATTGTTTTAGCTAACATGACCCAATTTCAAACTCGGCCAAGATTTCATGGGAACAAATGTTCTGGCAAAGTTTCATGAAGGTAAAATGTGGCCATTAGAGCATAAACAAGGCTTTTTTGTATAGTCATATAAGGGAATTTGCTGAGCCCCATGGCAGCCATGTTTTTCAAGGAACCAAGCCATTTTCAAAATTCAGCGCAGATATCATAAGAACAAATGATCTGTCCAAGTGTTTTTGAAAATTGGACTGTAATTGTCACTTCTAAAGTGTTAACAAGGTTAAACTATAGTTATAAGGAAAACTGCCCCGCCCCCTGGTGACCATGTTTTCCAACCGACCATAACCATTTTCTAACTCGGCCACGATATCCTAAATGCAATGTTTCTACCAAGGTTCATGAAGATTTGACTAAAAATTTGACTTCTACAGTGTAAACAAAGTATTACTATGGCTACTTAAGCTATTAAAGGAAAACTGGCCCGCCCCCTGGCGGTCATCTTTTTCAACAAACCACAACCATGTTTGAATTCGGCCAAGACATCCTTAGAACAAATGTTCCTGCTAAGTTTCATGAAAACTAAGACTTCTAGAGTGTTAACAAGGTTTTACTTAAGCCATATAGGGAAAACTGCCCCGCACCCTGGTGGCCCTGTTTTTCAACGGACCGGAACTGTTTTCCAACTCAGCTTAGATATCATTGGGACAAATATTCTTACCAAGTTTCATGAAGTTTGGACAATAAATGTGGCCTCTAGAGTGTTAACAAGATAAATGTTGACCATGCACTACGGATAAAAAGTGATCACTTTGTGCTCAGGTGAGCTAAAAAGAGTTCATGTATTAAATGCTGATCTGTTAATATATAACATGTTCTGTGTTTTGTAGTGTTCAAATGTGCAGTTAGTCCTGCTTGTGACAAAATCTATGTCACCAACTTTGCCCAGCACAAGCTGCTCACACTGGCTATGGATGGCAGCCTGATATCCACCTTTATGGACCCTGAACTACAGGACCCACAGGCTGTTCATGTTACACCTGCAGGACAAGTCCTTGTCTGTGCATACACATCCTATGCTGTCATACAGGTGGATAGTGAGGGGAGAAAGAAACTGGCCACTGTGGCTTCACCAAAAGATGGACTATGGCGTCCAGTCTCTATCTGCTACAACCCCATCACTGACCAGATCATTGTGGAAGTTGATGATGATATCTTGGTTATGGATTTGCAATAGCTCTCCCAGTGGAAAAAACAACCGTATAAAAACAGTTATAAATGTAATGTTCATGTATTCTTTGAATGGTAAATTCAGTCATTTCGTCAAAGCTGTTCATATTTAGGTCAGGAAAAACATACAGTTTATTATTACTGATTACATAAACTGTATCTTAAAAATGAGTTCTTTTAATGATCTTAATGTAGTACCATTTGTGACTAGTATGTTCATATATGAAAATTGTCACATGATCTTGAATGGAGAATGTGTAAAATAAATCAACAGTTTTGGATTATTTTTTTAATTAAATAACACTAAAAGCTAGTTTTGGATTATTTTTTTAATTAAATAACACTAAAAGCTAACTAATTTTGTACTAATCAAAACTGTAAGTGTCTGTGTTGATGACTGCAAAACAAAAATCAGGACAAAAGGCCATAACTAAGCGAACAAAAAGTTGCCATTCTCGTATAGGAATTTGTGTTGCATGGGGACCACAAGCAGCGAGAATAGTTGGAAGAAATAATTTGAAGAAATGTCAAAAAGGTAACCCTGACTTTACACTTGAAGAAATGTTACATTCTGGCAACTTTACAAATGGTTTAGTAAGTGCTGACATCATCAGGAGCGTCCATTCATCCATGAATATTATAAGCAGACTTTGATGAAAACGAGAAGACCCAGACTTTCTTACGTAAATAAATGAATATGACATTATATAATTATAAAACAAGTGATGTGTTTCTTCGAAGAAGGGGGCATAACATTTTTTTGGGTNGGAGGAGGGTAAAAACAGTATAAATCGGAACATTTTTGGCTTTTGCTGGGATCATGGATGCAAGCAACAGAACCAATCAGGACTTTACAGTGGGGGCATTTCAGTGTATTTTAAATGTTTTTAATAAAGCTATACATAAGAATGATGTGTATATCATGTGTCATGCCACAGACGTAGAACTTTTTCACTATCACAGAATGATTGCAATTTTCTTTTAGGTATTAGAATCTGATATTATTAAATGTGAAAACTCAAGTAAAGTACTATCGACAGGTGATTCCAATTGTGGAAAAGCTACGAAAAATTACTTTAAAGACGAATACCATTTTATATGCATATGCCGCTGTTACACTCATTTAAGAAAATATATATGAGAAGTATATTTAATACAAGCTATTGCCAAGCAATGATGTCCCCTACTGGCTCCACCATTGTCAGATTTTTTTTATATTTTTTTTTGTATTTGTTGCCATAGCAACCAGAATTCTTGACGAAGGAACAAAATGAAATGACGTGCATAATCTCCATATTGGCATCTGTCCATGTTTCAAGTTTCATGAAAAAATATGAAGAACTCTTTAGGTTATCGAAGGATCCAGAAAAGTGTGACAGACAGACTGACGGACTGACAGAGCGCAAACCAAAAGTCCCCTCCGGTGAAACCGGTAGGGGACAATAAACCCATCTTTATATAAATTCCACAAGTTGTTAGTTTCATGTGACAAATCAGTCATTTCAAATGCATGTAAATACATGAAAGAAGCATTGGTTATAAGAAACACGATGCTAAATAATACTGTTTAATAAATGTCTTTACCGCTTCAATAGAATTTACGTATTCTTGCAATTGATTGTGTTTATTTATATTTGAATTCTTAAATGACCATGTTATGTAATGTTGTGTTGTTATACCTATTTACGTGACAGAAAATAATGTGTATATTTGCGTATTAAGACACTGTACTTGTGTATAAGTCTGAATAAACTGTCTGTTTGTATGTCTGTCTTTATAACATTTGACAAACATTTGGAAGTTAAGCAGCCATTTATTTATGGTTATTAAGACTTTGCGACGCAGTAGTAAACATACTTATCAATACACCAATCTCAAGTTCCATAAACTGTGTCAGTTTATTTTTTGGCGATGGATGCCTTGGTAATAACTAACCTTTGATGGCCCAGTGGAGCTAGCCTTGTGACTTCTTTGTTTTGAAGCGTGAGCATTTCAAGCTTTCAGACAACTTCACAATTAACAACATAAAAAAAATATTCTGGCCACTAATGTTCATCCTTTTCATTTAGCTCAGAGGCCAGCAATAGCAATACAAATGTGTCATGTCCTGAGAAAACTGGGCCTAATGCTTGTGTGTAAATTGTCATCCCAGATTAGCCTGTGCAGTCCGCACAGGCTAATCAGGGACGACAATTTACGCTTTTATGGAATTTTTCGTTTAAATGATGTCTCTTCTTAGCGAAAATCCAGTTTAGGCGGAAAGTGTCATCACGGATTAGCCTGTGCGGACTGCACAGGCTAATCTGGGATGACACTTTACGCACAAGCATTTTGCCCAGTTTTCTCAGAACACTCCACAAATGTCAGCAACTTTTACCAAATACAAGATAAAAGCAGAAACAAAATCTCTATTTTGATCACAGTCAAATTCGGAATATCTTTGTAAAATAAAACTCATTTTTGATCGAAGTAAAATCTGGGAATTTAAATGTACATTTTGAAACAGGTGTGACATACTGAATCATTTTATCTGCCTTGCTGCACACTGGGTGAATGAATATTGTTGCACAGAATTTTAAGACCTATTGTTTTCTACTGCGGAATGTGCATTCAGAAAAAGCTTGAATAAATCGATCCAAAGAATTTGTTAACAGACCATAACAGATATAACAGTCTCTAAGGTAAAAAAAAAACTGAATATGTTAACATGTGGAATTTCATATTCAACAATACAATGCTGTATATCTGACACATTTACACTGCTATGGTCACTCCATTTTGCCATTCATGTATATTGACACTTAACTAATTTTTTATCATTGTAGTCTCTAATTAGCCTGTGTGGACTGCACAGGCTTATCTCAGACAAAACTTTACAAACATGCATTAAGCCCCTGCAGTGTCCTGCCGAAGCCACAAAATGCAATAATATTGCATATAATTTTTTTACAAATGTCGCTTAACAATACATCTAGACGCGCTTTTTGTCGCAAACAAAAGTTCCGGGAAAGAATTATCAAAACGCAGAACAAAATGGGGGCAAATTAAAAAATATCTCAAATGAAACTGTGAACGAATCATACTTCCAGTGTATTTAAATTTACTGCTACAATCTTAGCCAATCAAAAAAACAAGGTGCTTGAGGTTTTTCTCCATTCAAGAGTATTTGCTCGCAATTATCAAAATCAAACTGTCTTCTTCGTCGCCGTAAAAAAGAAACCTTGCATGTTATTAATATATTTCTCCCTTCAAAATAACAACCAAGCAGAGGCCTTTAACAACAATCCTTTGATTGCTGCTACAACTAGTAATGAGTGCAGTACTTGTAATCAAACTTCCCCACCCGTTTCGTTGCCGGACAATACAAATGACACTGACACAAAATCAAAACAAAATTGAACGAAAATTCCAAAGGTCTTGGTTTCAAGAAGCATAGTTGGCTTAATTTCGATAGCGATTAAAACATAATGACATTGAAAAGTGACATCAACCAAGTTCCGAAATTGGACAAACTTCTAGAGATCACTTATGCATTTGTACTTGATCTTAAGGGAAATAAGCATATTCTATTGATTCATTATTTGATACTTTTAGATGTTTTTGCTATGTGTCTCAAAACTTTGGAAAATGTCCCCAACTTTTCATGACCTGGGAGACATTTGTCCCACCTTTTTGGATACCTCGGTAGAACACTGCCCTGTTTTCCCAGAGTATGGCTTAAACATTTCAAACATTAAGCATTCAAAAATATAATTGAACAATGTGTTTCACAAACGACACCCTGCCCCGTCTCACCGGTCATCTGACTCTGTATCTCTGTCTTCTTCTCTGTGAGTTTCTCCTGTATGATGTCGGCCAGTGTGCGCCGTGTCGGGGGGTTGTGGGACATGAACCGAGCCAACGCAGCCTCGTCCTCTGCATCAACTTCCTGGAGACAATGATAACACGGAATGAGGTGACTTGTGCAAATGTGGGCCTCTGTACATATTACAGTGGGTTTTTCTCTAACCATTTTGGGAATCGGGCCAGGGCCGTTTGCATTGGGAAAAACTGTGTCCTTTTGATAAATATTGAGAAATTTGTGTTGTTGTTTTTTTGCTAACTTATACTTTAAATTGAGAATAAAAAGTTTTCGGCATTAAATTTACTCAGGTTCAACTGAAAGATTTTGATAGGGAATTGAACTAAATGCTGAAATTTGGATCATTAGTTTAAACAAAGAACAGTCATTAAGACATCGAGTTATCCAATTTTACATACCCTCAAATGCAAATTTTTTGTTCAAAGTCACACTATGTTATGTTGCACCCATTAGTTCATGCCATGCATGTCTGAGTACTCAACTTAATTCAATGAAGTAGTATGTATATTGATAAAATTGTTTTCTGGCCTAAATAACACACACATTGTTTTCTTGTATAAATAAACACAAACATATCATAAATATGTATCTTTTGCGCAATTAACACAATTAATGTGATATGACGTGCTTGCGGAATAATTATATTAATCCAAGTTTCAAACATGTCAACTATGAAAAACCAGAAAATGTCTACATTTCTGCAATGGAAAATGCCAAGATATTCTGAATTTGAAAATATGTAAATAGATTTATTTATAGTTTGAAAGTTGTTAGTTTTTTAAAAATAGACTGATGTTTGCCGCACGTACAATGTGTTCGTAGACCTCCTCTGCCTCTCCTGGGTCCTCCCCCTCGCTGTCATCTGACTCTGCCCCCTGGGACTGGCTGGCCCCACCCAGATGCACCTGACGGGCCCGCGGGGACTTGCCTGTGTCACTGAAATACATTCAACAATGTACAGAGGGGGTAATCACGTGATAGTCAAGATGGCGACGTCCATGCTGTATTTTTCACCGTTTTATACCTACAATGTACAATGTTTCCTTTTTTAGCTAGGGCGGACGATATCTGAGAAAGTCTTATTAATATCTGTACTGGCTACAATGTCTGGGCCCAATTATATCATAGTTTTATTTTTACATTATTATGCCTTTTGTCTCTGATAAGGAAAATAGAAAGTATGTCAGTAGTGTTTAAATTTATTGGTCAGGTTTTGTTTGGTACTACTAAACCTATATTTATGTTAAGTTATTCAAACGAGCCTTGCTATGTGAAAAGGGGGTTTAATGCATGTGCGTAAAGTGCACAATCTGCACAGGCTAATCAGGGACGACACTTTCCGCCTAAACTGGACTTTTGCTAAGAAGAAACTTTCTTTAAAATGAATAATATCATAAAAGCGAAAAGTGTTGTCCCTGATTAGCCTGTGCGGACCTCAACTGCATTAAATCCCCTTTTCACAGAGCGAGGCTCAATTCATTCCACATAGTTGACAGAGCCTACCCCTCTATCTCGTGTTCATTCCACATAGTTGACAGAGCCTACCCTTCTATCCCGTGTTCATTCCACATAGTTGACAGGGCCTACCCTTCTATCCCGTGTTCATTCCACAAAGTTGACAGAGCCTACCTTTTTATCTCGTGTTCATTCCACATAGTTGACAGAGCCTACCCTTCTATCCTGTGTTCATTCCACATAGTTGACAGAGCCTACCCTATCCCGTGTTCATTCCCAATAGTTGACAGAGCCTACCCTTCTATCTCGTGTTCATTCCACGTAGTTGACAGAGCCTACCCCTCTATCCCGTGTTCATTCCATAGTTGACAGAGCCTACCCCTCTATCACATAGTTGACAGAGCCTACCCCTCTATCCCGTGTTCATTCCACATAGTTGACAGAGCCTACCCCTCTATTCTGTGTTCATCCACATAGTTGACAGAGCCTACCCTTCTATCCCGTGTTCATTCCACATA
>VMBQ01005189.1:22132-69344 GCA_007657795.1 Dreissena rostriformis
TGTGCATATTATCAGCCGCTTCTGGTCGGATGATTTTTCACAGAGTTATGGCCCTTTGAAATTTTCCATTGTTCATATAGTGCAATTCTTGTCTTGAGCTATTTCTCAGCAACTTATTACGGGAATTCAATGAAACTTTATGGGAAGCTTCACTACCAACAGGAGATGTGCATATTATCAGCCGGTTCTGGTCGAATGATTTTTCACAGAGTTATGGCCCTTTGAAATTTTCTATAAACTGTACATATAGTGCAATTCTTGTCCGGGCTATTTCTCCCCAACTACTGACTGGAATTCAATGAAGCTTTATAGGAAGCTTAACTACCTTGAGGAGGTGCGCATGTTATTAGTGGGTTCTGGTTAGATGATTTATTTAGAGAGTTATGGCCCTTTGAAATTTTTAAGTTGCTAAACCATCCATCGTATTATTTTGTCCAAAGTTATGCCCCTCAAGACGTTTCCTTTTAACTTAATATATAGTGCAATATTGTGACAAAAAACACTTTGGGGAGCATCACCCGTCTCCGACAGTTTCCTGATTATTAATGTTGCCTGCATGATACATATTTGACTTAATTACATAAACTGTTTGATAACACACAAATTTATGCATAACATTTACATAGAGTTCGGCCACCTAATGAATAAGCCTTCGAGACAAAATAAGAGTTTACCTTTAAATGAAAAATTCCAAAAAAGCGGAATGTGTCATTCCTGATTAGCCTGTTTTCCCAGAGAGAGGCTCAATTTCTCTTATTTCTCAACCATACTTGCAGGAGATGGGTAGGTCTGTGAAGACTAGTCTGGACCAGGCGTTCGAGCCCCACGTGCTGTCGGTGATCAGTGCTACAGACATGGTCAACTTCTTCCCCTTCATGCAGCGCGTGAAAACATACCCACCACAACCAAATGTAAGCAGGGGTCTCGCGAGTGGGGTAATTGGGCGAGGAAGGGTCTTCACCCAGGAAATAATAACTTCGGGCATTAATTTTATGAAGGCGAAGTTATTTCTCCTCCTTTCAATGATTTACTGTGTGCCATACATACATGTAGACCATTAAAATCAATTTGATGTGTAGAATTGCTGGACACAGGAGGATTCTCAACCATAGGTTGCCCCATTTACAGGTCGTACAAAATAGAATTGAGCCTCGCTCTTGCAAAACGGGGCTGAGTGCATGTGATACTAAACAGACCATCAATTACAACTCTTAATGTTAATGTAAAGTGCAGTCTGCACAGGCTAATCAGGGATGACACATTCTGCTTTTATGGTATTTGTTTGCTCAAAGGAAGTCTCTTCTTTGCAAAAATCAAATTTAGGCGGAAAGTGGCATCCCTAATTAGAAGACTTGGATGACACTTTAGCAACATACATTAAGCCCCATTTTCCAAGAGCAAGGCTCATTTGTTTCTAGATAATCTGTTTAGTTTGATCATCTGATTTTGTGATCGCCCTTTGCTCCTCATTAAAAGTCAACATTTTTTAGACATGGGTGACCATATTTTTTCTTGAAACTTCTTTCCTTAAACTTGCTGAGATAACTTTAATGCCCCCAAAGGAGGTAGGGCATATCTCAGGCTTTGCGCAAAAAGGTCATAACACACTTTTTGTAAACTTTTCATTATGGTTCAATAAATTATTAATTTTTATCAATAATAAACAAATATTTTGTATGAACTTGGGTAAAGTACACTTATTTAAAGTTCACATAATATACTTCAATTGGAATGATTGTAATCGGAGATATTTAAAAAAAATCGAGATACAACTGTTTTGCGCTTAAAATCTTGAAATGTTTCATTTTATTTTGTATGCAAAAAGGTTGTATCTGAAAATCTTTTGTTTTCTGTTCATCTGATTTTTTATCACCCTTTGCTCGTCATTAATAGCCAGGACACTTACTAGGTGTGTAAGGACACTTACTAGGTATGTTAGGACACTAACTAGGTATGTAAGGACACTTACTATGTATGTAAGAACACTTACTAGGTATGTAAGGGCACTTACTTGGTATGTTAGGACACTTACTAGGTATGTAAGGGCACTAAATAGGTATGTTAGGACACTTACTAGGTATGTAAGGACACTTACTAGGTATGGTAGTACACTTACTAGGTATGTAAGGACACTTACTAGGTATGGTAGGACACTTACTAGGTATGTAAGAGCACTTACTAGGTATGTTAGGACACTTACTAGGTATGTAAAGACACTTACACTAGGTATGTAAGGACACTTACTAGGTATGTAAGGACACTAACTAGGTATGTAAGAACACTTACCAGGTATGTAAGGGCACTTACTAGGTATGTTAGGACACTTACTAGGTATGTAAGGACACTAACTAGGTATGTTAGGACACTAACTAGGTATGTAAGGACACTTACTAGGTATGGTAGGACACTTACTAGGTAGGTAAGGACACTTACTAGGTATGGTAGGACACTTACTAGGTATGTTAGGACACTTACTAGGTATGTAAGGACACTTACAAGGTATGTAAGGACACTTACTAGGTATGTTAGGACACTTACTAGGTATGTTAGGACACTTACTAGGTATGTTAGGACACTTACTAGGTATGTTAGGACACTTACTAGGTATGTTAGGACACTTACTAGGTATGTTAGGACACTTACTAGGTATGTTAGGACACTTACTAGGTATGTTAGGACACTTACTAGGTATGTTAGGACACTTACTAGGTATGTTAGGACACTTACTAGGTATGTTAGGACACTTACTAGGTATGTTAGGACACTTACTAGGTATGTTAGGACACTTACTAGGTATGTTAGGACACTTACTAGGTATGTTAGGACACTTACTAGGTATGTTAGGACACTTACTAGGTATGTTAGGACACTTACTAGGTATGTTAGGACACTTACTAGGTATGTTAGGACACTTACTAGGTATGTTAGGACACTTACTAGGTATGTTAGGACACTTACTAGGTATGTTAGGACACTTACTAGGTATGTTAGGACACTTACTAGGTATGTTAGGACACTTACTAGGTATGTTAGGACACTTACTAGGTATGTTAGGACACTTACTAGGTATGTTAGGACACTTACTAGGTATGTTAGGACACTTACTAGGTATGTTAGGACACTTACTAGGTATGTTAGGACACTTACTAGGTATGTTAGGACACTTACTAGGTATGTTAGGACACTTACTAGGTATGTTAGGACACTTACTAGGTATGTTAGGACACTTACTAGGTATGTTAGGACACTTACTAGGTATGTTAGGACACTTACTAGGTATGTTAGGACACTTACTAGGTATGTTAGGACACTTACTAGGTATGTTAGGACACTTACTAGGTATGTTAGGACACTTACTAGGTATGTTAGGACACTTACTAGGTATGTTAGGACACTTACTAGGTATGTTAGGACACTTACTAGGTATGTGAGGACACTTACTAGGTATGTGAGGACACTTACTAGGTATGTGAGGACACTTACTAGGTATGTAAGGACACTTACTAGGTATGAAAGGACACTTACTAGGTATGTTGTAATGTAACGATGTTTCGTTATTGCAATAGAATTAGCGGCATGTAACCTTTGTGTCGTTAACATTAAGAACTTCCGGAAAACCAAACACATATATTCTTCAGTTTCATCCATCTATATTTTGAACCTGTAAGATATATCCTGTCTGTATTTAACATCATTTTGGTCTTGTATTTTTATTAATATTGAAAATAAATAAGTTACCCTTAAAGAATAATATAATCATCTGTATTGATAAAATTCTGCATGTAAGGAAGAGGCTGACACCCCCGATAGGCTACTGTTTTTTATAGATAATAGTTTAGGCCGGATTAGTCAATGTTGTTTCAGGGTCACGTGACTTTCAAGCGTATATAAACGGTGTCTTGAAGTGTGGAAGTTAGATCGGATCCTGTCACCGTAAGAAGCGCTTCGAGAGGAAAAGGGCAACTGATTGTTAATACAAAATAACGTAAATTGGGTAGTTTTGGCTTCACTGTAGTCTCCTAGCAGTGTTAGGGATGAACTGAGCCAAAACATTCCTTATATATAAACCCTGTTAGAAGAACAGAGCATTTGCAGATCTGTGCCCGTGTTTTCCTGGTGTATATCGTGTAGCTTCTGCGTGACGGTGCTGTTGCAGGAATAGGTTCCATGCTCAAGGTTTGGAGTGCATGGTGACTCCAGTTTTTAGGACCCCCGGATAGGCTTGTATTGTCCACTGTGTGCATGGTATATGGGTGGACTGTTTTAGGGCATAGGTGTTCTAGCCGGCATGGTAGAAGCGCGGTGACCGTATTTAATAGTCGCCCAGGCAGGCGTTTTTAAGTGTTTCAGTTATAGTTGTTAGTTTTTATTGAAGTAAATTAATTCCTGATTATATGCCCCAATCATTTGTTTACAATATCTTATCATCAGCCAGGTAGGCTGAAGGAAAATTTATTTGTTTATCTGAACAGTGTGATCACACACCCCCCTATACGTTACAGTAAGGACACTTACTAGGTATGTAAGGGCACTTACTAGGTATGTTAGGACACTAAATAGGTATGTTAGGACACTTACTAGGTATGTATGGACACTTACTAGGTATGTAAGGACACTTACTAGGCATGCTTGGACACTTACTAGGTATGTAAGGAGACTAACTAGGTATGTTAGGACACTTACTAGGTATGTTAGGACACTTACTAGGTATGTATGGACACTTACTAGGTATGTAAGGACACTTACTAGGTATGTTAGAACACTTGCTAGGTATGTTAGGACACTTACTAGGTATGTATGGGCATTTACTAGGTATGTAAGGACACTTACTAGGTATGTAAGGACACTAACTAGGTATGTTAGGACACTTACTAGGTATGTTAGAACACTTACTTGGTATATAAAGACACTTATTAGGTATGTAAGGACACTTACTAGGTATGTTAGGACACTAACTAGGTATGTTAGGACACTTACTAGGTAAGTAATGACACCTAATATGTATGTAAGAACACATACTAGGTATGTTAGGACACTTACTAGGTATATTAGAACACTTACTAGGTATGTAAGGACACTTACTAGGTATGTAAGGACACTTACTAGGTATGTTAGGGCACTAACTAGGTATGTTAGGACACTTACTGGGTATGTAATGACACCAAATAGGTATGTACGAACACTTACTAGGTTTGTAAAGACACTTACTAGGTATGTTAGGAGACTAACAAGGTATGTAAGGACACTAACTAGGTATGTATAAACACTAACTAGGTATATTAGGACACTCACTAGGTATGTTAGGACACTTACTAGGTATGGTAGAACAATAACTATGTATGTAAAGACACTTACTAGGTATGTTAGGACACTAACTAGGTATGGTAGGACACTTACTAGGTATGTAAATACGCTAACTAGGTATGTAAGGACACTTACTAGGTATGTTAGGACACTAAATAGGTATGTAAGGACACTTACTAGGTATATTAGGACACTAACTAGGTATGCAAGGAACCTTACTAGGTATGTAAGGACACTTACTAGGTATGTTAGGACATTTATTAGGTATGTAAGGACACTTAGTAGGTATGTAAGGATACATACTAGGTATGTTAGGACACTTACTAGGTATGTTAGGACACTGACTAGGTATGTAAGACACTTACTAGGTATGTTCGGACACTAACTAGGTATGTTAGAACAATAACTAGGTATGGTAGGACACTTACTAGGTATGTTTAGACGCTAGCTAGGTATGTTAGGGCAATAACTAGGTATGTAAGGACACTTAGTAGGTATGTAAGGACACTTACTAGGTATGTAAGGACACTTACTTGGTATGTAAGGACAATTACTAGGTGTGTAAGGACACTTACTAGTTATGTAAAAACACTTCTTAGGTATGTAAGGACACTAACTAGGTCTGCAAGGACACTTACTAGGTATGTAAGGACACTTACTAGGTATGTAAGGACACTTACTAGGTATGTAAGGACACTTACTAGGTATGTAGGGACACTTACTTGGTATGTTAGAACACTTACTAGGCATGGGCGGACACTTACTAGGTATGAACGGACTCTTACTAGGTATGTAAGGACACTTACTAGGTATGTAAGGACACTAACTAGGTATGAAAGGACACTAACTATTTTTGTTAGGACATTTACTTGGTATGTAAGGACACTAACTAGGTATGAAAGGACACTTACTAGGTATGTAAGGACACTTAAAGGTCAATTTCAAAAGTCAATGTCAAACGCAATTAAATGTTATTTTCATTCAGTGACTATTATTACCGTTTAGTATTGTGAGCTACGTGAGGACTTCTTGACCCTTTCACTTAAAGTTTGTTATTAAAAAAATGTGTTTGGGTAAAATTTGTGTTTTTTTTTTAGGAACCACTCTTAAGTTAAGTTTAAGGACATTTGTAAAGATCTATTAACTGGTTAGTTTTGTTGATTTAGAAATCGTGGATAGTGCAAAGTGATGAAACGGAAGGCAGTGCTAAGATCATAGATGAACGACCCATGAAAGTGAGGTAAGTATCTCTCTATATTTTGTGATGTTTCCACACTTTTTTGGCCAGTGTAAAATGCAAAACAACTTGTTTTTAGCCTGGAAAACCGAGCTTAATCCATGTGCATAAAGTGTCGTCCCTGATTAGGCTATGCAGTTCACACAGGCTTATCAGGAACGACACTTTCCGCTTTTATGGAATTTTTGTTAAAAAGAAGTCTCTTCTTAACGAAAATCCAGTTGAGGCGGAAAGTGTTGACCATGATTAGCCTGTGCAGAATGCTTTCCAAACATGCAATACTCCAGTTTTCCCAGAACAAGGCTATATTGTGTATGTTAACATGTTTGTGTTTGGTATAAAGTTCCGACGTTATGATTATTTTAGATATTCTGGCCCAGAAACGTAAGTATTGTGCATGTCTTATAACCGGTTTAAACCCTGAATGCTTTGCATCGACTATTCCCAGGTGGTCAGACCAGCTTTGATCATGTTTTATGCTGTATGTATGGTATTGTATTGTAAGTGGGTCACTCGCCTTAAATAAAATGCTAGCTGATGTACAAAAATTGATCTCCTAATAATGAGTTTTGAGTTTCCACTGGTATACTATAAACTTTGTAGGCCACAGAGCATATGTGTTGTTTGTGATTTCTAAGAATCCGGACATCAAAACCCCATGATATTATACTTTGTAGTGTAAATTAAACAATAATGACACATACGAATACAAAAACTGTGTTAAACATGGCAAATGTAGGAATTGTAATACATATGTATATATGAGTCTCGCTCTGCGAAAAGGGGGTTTAATGCATGTGCGTAAAGTTTCATCCCATGTTAGCCGGTGCAGAGCGCACACGCTTATCAGGGACGACACTGGCCACCTAAACTGGATTTTCGTCAAGAATAGTATGCATTTAAACGAAAAATACAAACAGAAAGTGTCGTCCCTGATTAGCCTGTGCGGACTTCACAGGCTAATCTGGGACGACACTTTACGCACATGCATATAACCCCCTTTTCACAGAGCGAGGCTCATATGTTTTTTACTTTCTAATCTTGTTGCCTAATATGAATGCACTTTACGTGTGTTCTGACAATATTGCTTTAAAATCAAGAGCTTAAAAATAAGAGAGGAAGTTTTTGGTATTATTTTTTATCTGTACAATATGTGAAATATCTTACTGATTGATTTTGGTATGTTCTGGTTTAATATAACCTATATTACCTGGAATGCATCATCTCTCCTGCTAGGAGCCTGAGGTTACACCGCAGCCCCATTGAAAACGCCAAGGCATTCACACGAGCAATGTCCATGTATCACTCTGCTAGTGGGGCGACCCCCGTGCCCCTCCCTAAACTGCCCATCTGCGATGAAGTGATCAAGTCCATTCCTACATTCTGTTTTCCAGGTAAGAGCCAGGGTATTTTGTCTTTTTACTGGATAATCTTATGTTTATCAAACATATTTCATTTGAGTCTTGCTCTGAGAAAAGGGGGCTTAATGCATGTGCGTAAAGTGTCGTCCCAGATTAGCCTGTGCAGTCCGCACAGGCTAATCAGGGACGACACTTTCCGCCTAATCTGGATTTTTGACAAGAGCTGTCTTCTTGTAAACGAAAAATATTATACAAATGGAAAGTGTCATCCCTGATTAGCCCGTGTAGAATTCACAGGCTAATCTGGGACGACACTTTACGCACATGTGTTAAACCCCCTTTTCACAAAGCGCGGCTCATATCATTGATTAAGAGGTTCCCATCGCGTAAAATAATCATTTGAACCACGGCAAAATAAATGCCTGTTTTGCATGCGCTGGGAAACGGTGCATGACAAGTTGCATTTCATGTGATTTTCTGCGAACTTTAGTTGGCATGTTTTTTGCAATTAACATGAAACATGTACTGAAATTATTTGAATATCATATTTGATGGAATATTAAGAATATACTCATATATAATATCAATTTTTAATAACAACATACTTATATAAAAAAATGATTGTTGACGCTATATAACAAATGGTTTAGGTATTAAAGATCACACAGTAATTACTTGCCTGATTCGTGTGAAATTTCGCATGATTTGTGTGAAAAATCGCCTGATTTATGTGAAATGTTGCCTGATTTTTGTGTAATGTTGCATGATTCATGTGTAATGTTGCATGATTCATGTGAAATGTTGCATGATTAATGTGAAATGTTGCATGATGCGTGTCTTTCTTCCAGATGGATTAAAGATATTTTCGAAAACGCCAGAAAATGTGACGCATTGTTTTGTGCTCACAGACATGTCCGGAAAGCGCTCCTTTGCTGCATGTTTGACTTTCTATCGCCCATTCTTTGTTTCGCAGGTATTGTGCTTAGTGCTTGAACTTCTTTATTTAATGATTCACTGTAAAATCATTATTATTTGTGTGATATTTTTTATTTTCTATGATTTCGGGGGTTGACCGATCCACGAATTTAGCACAAACAAATCCAAAAATGTTCTACGCAAATTTCGTTTTTTTTCCGAAATGCAGGAAACTACATGTCCACAAAAAAAGGCATTTAAAAAAAAAAGCTAATTTCACACCAACACATATAAATGATTTTACATTACCTTGCTTGTTTGCATGTCAACCCCATATTTAACTTTATTAATGTTTATGGAAATTGTGCATGTCATCTCCAATCTTTGATTAGCAATAGTACAGGTAAGCAACTAAATGCTTTTTTTACATGATTTCTGGAGAAATACAGTACATGTATACAAACGGTGCTTAAAAAACATTTGAAGTAGAGATTTACATAATAATTTATCGTATACAGAATGATTAAAGACCACATACCGTATCTGAAATCTGAACTGCAACTTTGCTTTTTGTGCCAAAGTATATTTCATTACCTTACAGTTCCTTACCCCATGTGAATACCCACTGTTAAAATATACATACATAAGGGGAACTATATAAACACACCCTTCAATAAGCATAAAAGCACTGTGCATAATGTCGTATGCCTTAAGCAGCGTTATGGAAAAGGGGCTAACCCGGTAATNAAGTGGAAAGTGTCCTCCCTCATAAGCAGACCAATCGATCTGGAACGACACTTTACGCAGATTAATTTAGTCTCGTTTTCCAAGAGCGCAGCTCCTATATCAGTTTGAGCTTGAATATACTAAGTACAATTTTGATGCATGCTCTATCTAACCTCATGACAAGCACAGAAAAATTCCAAGATCTTGTTATAAAAGCATGGAATCAAGTGGCTTATTAGATGCTAATTGGGCACTGGAGTCAATGGTTTTATAAGAAGATATTGGCATTCTTCTATAACAGTCAATTTCTTCAGTTGGAAATGCTTTTGCAATATATCTTTTCAGGTCTTTTGTTTGGATATAACTGCAAAGCTTTGTCTTGTATTTTTGATTTCCTTGACGATTCATGTGATCAATATTATAAGATCATTTTCAAGGTCACATGACAGTCTTTTTAATTTTATTTGTAGCAAATATGATTTCGTTTATTTTTTACCCAATATGTTTATTTTTTTCAAAAAATGTTATTGAAGTGTGTTAACTTAAACTTATTAACACTCATAAACCAGTTTGTATTCATGTATTTAAAATGTTCAATCTGTGTTTTATTAATACTGTATAGGCAAGGCAAATATGTCAAAAACAATCTGAAACCTTCTCTTAAGTTAATTTTTTAAACAATAAAACAAAGACAATAAAAAAAGAATGTAATAGATTATTCAATTCCGTAATCCAGTTAACACCAGAATAAAAAAACCCATGATTTAGCCTCCTTCTCGGAAAACTGGGCTTACTTCAAGTGCTTCCGCAGTCCACACAGGCTAATCAGGGATGACACTCTCCACTTAGACTGGATTTTCGTTCAGAAGCTACTTCCTTTTAACGAGAAATCGCATAAAATCCAAAAGTTTCGTCCCTGATTACCCTGTGCACAGGCTAATATTGCATGACACTTTACGCACATGGATTAATCACAGTTTTCCCCGAGCACAACTTCAATTATTTATAGGACACTGAGGGTAACATCTACGTGGAGCCCGACAGCAAGCAGGCTCTGAATACCAGCTCCAGCTCGAATAGCAAAGGTGTGGCAAAGGAAAAAGGGGAGCCGAGCGGAGACTCCACCTACTATCTGCCCCACTGCTTTGTTGTTATATCAAAGTACCCGTACTATACGACTCTGAAAGAGTGTCTTTCAAGGTAAATTGTTTGTTGTCAGTTAAGTATGTTTTCAGTCATTATATCAAAGAACCTGTACTATACGACTCTGAAAGAGTGTCTTTCAAGATAAATTGTTTGTTGTTAGTAAAGTATGTTTTCAGTCATTATATCAAAGAACCCGTACTATACAACTCTGAAAGAGTGTCATTCAAGGTAAATTGTTTGTTGTTAGTTGTTGTTAGTTAAGTATATGTTCAGTCATTATATCAAAGTACCGTACTATACAACACTGAAAGAGTGTCTATCTAGGTTAATTGTTTGTTATTAGTTAAGTATGTGTTCAGTCATTATATCAAAGTACCCGTACTATACAACACTGAAAGATTGTCTATCTAGGTAAATTGTTTGTTGTTAGTTAAGTATGTGTTCAGTCATTATATCAAAGTACCGTACTATACAACACTGAAAGATTGTCTATCTAGGTAAATTGTTTGTTGTTAGTAAAGTATGTGTTTAGTCATTATATCAAAGTACTACTATACAACACTGAAAGAGTGCCTATCCAGGTAAATTGTTTTTTTTCAGTCAATTATATGTCAGTCATGCGCATGTTATGTTGATAAATGCGAACACACTTTTAAATTGTAAAATACATATGCAATCTTTTATTGGGTTGTATTGTAGATAACTGGTAAAGTAATAAATAACTCTTAATCCATACTTTAATATTGTGTCCAGTTTGTCACAACGAGGGCAGGGAGATCATCATGCAGTGTTCACAAGAATAACTGACATGATTTATGTTACTGAAGTTTCAATATTTCTATATGTATTTTTTGATACCGCCTATCTTTGCCTGCTACAATCTGATAACATATGTGTTTTAAACTGTTAAATGGTATTTTCACAGATGAAAATTCATGTCAGACTCTCATTTTACAGACATAATAATTATGTTTATTTAGGTTTAAAACCGCGGGAATCAGTGTTAATGCAAACATATTTTATGTCTTAGATATGAATACTATATAAACATTAATGATTCTCCAAAGAGATCACATCCAAAATGCAACTGTTTGTTATTTGCTTAATGCAAGTTTCAAACTGTCTGCTTGTTTGTGATACGGTAGAACAACTTCAAGCTGATTAACCCTTTCCTGTTCATGAGCAAAGTGAACATGCCTACAAGTAACAGTCTGTTCAGATTTTATGCTATTTGCTGCTCATAAGTATCTTAGATTTGATATGAAGCCCTTAAAAGTTTAATCTACTAAGAAAGGTCTTTAATTTAATTTGATTTTCTATGGCACTTCAAACTCTCAAATAATGCATATCGGAGGGAGAAAAGATAATCCATTGAGTATTTAAACCCACACACATACACTTAACTATGAGGGAATACACTTTTCAGTTTGCTGACGTACACTGAGCGAGATCCCGAAGAAATGAGCACCTTCCTGATGGAGTATTCCAACATTCTGACGCACACTGTCGTCCCACCGGCTGGCAACCTTGCAGTGGTGAGCGGTTAAATTGACAGACGAAGTATCACACATTAACATAGTCTCTGATTCGAAATTGTTTGAGTAATTCCAGTCTGCTTCATATGTAGGTCACCAGCTAAAATACAGCACTAACAACGGCCCAACATTGAACAGAAACGACAAGGCTTAGCGCTTTCAGATTTGATGACAGCCTCATTTTATCATCAGAACAAATTGTGCTTTTAATGCTTACTAGCCTTTATCACTTTCCGCTTCAATTGTATTGTTTTCTTTAAAAGGCAAATCTGGGAAGACACTTAACGCATTTGCATAAGACCCCGTTTTACCTGAGCGAGGCTCATTTATTTAATGACACTCTCCCTGGGTTTACAGTAAAGATTGTTTAACTGCATCCCCTGGAGTTACCATAGATATTGTTTACTTACACCCCTGTTGGGTTACTGTAAAGATTGTGTAATGACACTCCTCCGGGGGTAGCCAGTTATCCATACAGTAAACCTCAGTTAAATATTCTGTAAGTTGTTTTGTATTCCAGCACAAAGCATTTCTTTACGTTTCTGTTTCAGCGTTTCAACCTGTACCAGCTCCATATCACGCTGGTTCCATCGCTCCACGCGGACCGTCCGGTCATTGACCTGCCCCTACATCTGGCTTTCCAGTGTTTTGGCATGGAAGAGTTTCTGAAAATTCTCGCATGCATTTTGCTGGAAGAACGAACTGTCTTTTTGTCGAACAACTACTCGCTTCTTACAATTGTAATGGAGGTAATTGGGAATGGATAACCTTTCAGACATGTGTTACAAAAAGTATTGTTCAGTAAAAGTATATTTTCTGAAAACCAGACCAAAATGATCTGTCAGTTTTTTCATCGCTAGTATTTAAGAGTATTTTCGTTCCTTTTATTAGTAAAACAAATTCCCTTGCTTTTTTCCCATGTCTTTATGAAAATGTGCTTGAAATTTAGTCCTAGAGTTATCACAAATATTTTGTGAAAAATATAATTGAATAAGGAACACAGGCCTTGTGCGTTTACAGCAGTTATTACAGCAAGGTTCATAAAACTACTGATCAAAATGTGACAATATATTTGATGTTTGGGTCATGGGTTATGTGTTGTTAATTTATTGTAAAATAAGTATTATTCATAGGACATTAAATTTCGTTAATTTTGATTGTTGACCGATCCACAACGTAACACAAACACATAGGAAAAGTACCAACCTAAATTCTTCATTTTTTTTCCAAAATCAGAAATCCACGAATTTACGTACCCACGAAAGTCATCTTCTGAAAACACACGGAATTTTACTGCGACGAATATAAATAATTATACAGTAATTTATTGACCAAGTGGGAGGTTCATCCACCTGTTTACGGATTTCATGGTACCATTTATCTTCCTAAAACAAGTGTTGGTCCCTTTGTCTACTGTGTTCGTATGTTTTATATTTGACGATGCGTTGTTATGGCATTGTTATGTCAGCTCTTCACTTGCCAAAGAAGATTTAGCTATGATTATTGCACTTGAGACAAGCATTGAGTTTTCTAATTAAAACTACACCAATACTGTAAAACCTCTGTGTAGTATCAGTATTTATTGGATTGCGAATTAAATGCAGGATTGGTGGGTGGATATGACTCTTTGTCATGCCTACGGTAATTCTTTCTTTACCCTTTACCACTCAAAAACGCACTAAGACGCATAAGTAACTCGCAGACTGTTCTGGTTTTATTCTGTTTGCATATATCCATTCTCACTTTGCTTCTGCGCAGGAAAGGGTTAAAAACATGTTCGACAGAATTATTCGTTAAGATCTTAAATTCGTAGATTGGTCAATCTATGCAATCAAAGGAAATTTATGTCCCACAAGTTATCATGATTTCACAGTGTATTTTGTCTGGTTTCAAGACGATGCTGACGCTGATACTTCCACTGAAGTGGCGGTTTACTTACTCCACGATTCTGCCCTCGGTAGCCCTGGGTTACTTGGAGTCGCCCGGAACATTCATGTACGGTGTTCACTCCGACCACAAGGAACAGGTCGCACAGGTATTCAACTGGGACGTATGAGCTGTGGGCCAAATTTGAAAACCTCTGAATTTAACAATTATGCAATGTCTCAAATCTGAGTAAGACGTGCTTAGTTTGAACTTTTTTTATTTACATGTAAGCTGAATAAAATAAAAATTCTCTATTGTTAATTGTGGGACTGGTTCAAAAGCTGCTTGGACTCTATTGTTATTGTGCTGCTGCTTAAAAAGCTATGATTATATTATTAATTGTGGGGCTTGATAGAAATCTTGGACTCTATTGTTAATTGCGGGGATGGTTAAAAAGCTATGACTCTGTTGTAATGGTGGGGCTGGTTGAAAAGCTAGGATTGTTTTATTAATTGTGGGGCTGGATTGGAAGCTTTGACTCTATTGTGAATTGCGGGGCTGGATTAAAAGCTAGGACTCTTATTGTAATGGTGGGGCTGGTTAAAAAGCTAGGATTATATTGTTAATTGTAGGGCTGCCGGCTGGTTTTAAAGCTAGGACTCTATTGTTAATTGTAGGGCTGGTTTAAAAGCTCGGACTATATTGTAAATTGTTGGGCTGGTTTAAAAGCTCGGACTATATTGTTAATTGTAGGGCTGGTTTAAAAGCGCGGACTATATTGTTAATTGTAGGGCTGGTTTAAAAGCTCAGACTATATTGTTAATTGTAGGGCTGGTTTAAAAGCTCGGACTATATTGTTAATTGTTGGGCTGGTTTAAAAGCTCAGACTATATTGTAAATTGTTGGGCTGGTTAAAAAGCTAGGATTATATTGTTAATTGTAGGGCTGGTTTAAAAGCTAGGACTGTATTGTTAATTTTAGGGCTGGTTTAAAAGCTCAGACTCTATTGTAAATTGTTGGGCTGGTTTAAAAGCTAGGACTCTATTGTTAATTGTAGGGCTGGTTTAAAAGCTCGGACTCTATTGTAAAATGTTGGGCTGGTTTAAAAGCTAGGACTCTATTGTTAATTGTAGGGCTGGTTTAAAAGCTTGGACTCTATTGTTAATTGTAGGGCTGGTTTAAAAGCTGGGACTATATTGTTAATTGTATGGCTGGTTTAAAAGCTAGGACTCTATTGTTAATTGTTGGGCTGGTTTAAAAGCTCAGACTATATTGTTAATTGTTGGGCTGGTTTAAAAGCTCGGACTATATTGTTAATTGTATGGCTGGTTTAAAAGCTCGGACTATATTGTTAATTGTTGGGCTGGTTTAAAAGCTAGGACTCTATTGTTAATTGTAGGGCTGGTTTAAAAGCTAGGATTATATTGTTAATTGTTGGGCTGGTTTAAAAGCTAGGACTCTATTGTTAATTATAGGGCTGGTTTAAAAGCTAGGACTCTATTGTTAATTGTATGGCTGGTTTAAAAGCTAGGACTCACAGGTTACCGTTCCGTATCTTCCGTATCTCCGTATCTCTATTGTTAATTGTAGGGCTGGTTTAAAAGCTCGGACTATATTGTTAATTGTAGGGCTGGTTTAAAAGCTAGGACTATATTGTTAATTGTAGGGCTGGTTTAAAAGCTCGGACTCTATTGTAAATTGTTGGGCTGGTTTAAAAGCTCGGACTCTATTGTTAATTGTAGGGCTGGTTTAAAAGCTAGGATTATATTGTTAATTGTAGGGCTGGTTTTGAAGCTAGGACTCTTTTGTTAATTGTAGGGCTGGTTTAAAAGCAAGGACTCTTTTGCTTGAAAAAAATATGTTAAAAAAAAAAATACATAAATTATCACATATTTCTGAACTTGTTTAGGTTGAAGGGTTGGTGTTGGTAGACATCGATCAAGGGACAATAGTCATCAAGGCGGACTCTGATACTGAGGGGGACCCGGCAATCACCCCGCTGCCAAGGGAGGTCACTGAGGGCTTCCGGAAAAAATGGCCGGGACTCAAGGCACAGTTTGAGCTTCAAGATACGGAACGGTAACCTGTGTGTCCGATGTGTCAGATACGATGTGTAAACATTGAGTATATCGTATTTTGCATTAGGCTTTTGTACATTTTTATCAATATGATATTTTTAAAATTAAATATTTTTAAACTGAGGTTAGATTGTTAAAGAGGTTAATAAAAATACTGTAAAATCCTTTTCATCATCAGCATGAAATTTCGTTGGATTAAAAAAAAAGACTTTCACGGACATGTAAATTCGTGAATTTCTCGTTTTGGAAAGAAAATAGGAATTTGCTTCGGTCATTTTCCGATGTGTTTGTGTTAAATTCGTGGATCGGTCAACTCACGAAATAATCGCAAATGTATGTCCCAATTAATAATCATGATTTTGCAATTTATTAATAATTGCACGCCTATTTCAGTCTTTGATTAAGTTTAAATCATCGCCTTTTACTATAACATGGAACATGTTAACATTCTGATTTTACCATTCTGATTGATTTGTTACAATACAAAACCAATACAAGAACACTTTTACATTCTGAATTCACCATTCTGATTTTTTTTTATGCCCCCAACGGGCGGCATTTTCGCACTGTCCGTCGGTCGGTCAGTCTGTCTGTCTGTCCGTCCGTCACACTTATCGTGTCCGCTCTCTAATGCAAGTACCGGTAGTTCTCATCCGATCTTCACCAAACTTGGTCAGAAGTTGTATCTAAATAATGTTTTGGGCCAAGTTCGAACATGGGTCATGCCGGGCCAAAAACTAAGTCACGGGGTCACTTAGTGTGTTTAAAACATACAGCATGGTGTCCGCTCTCTAATTCAAGTAGTTTTCATACTTTCTTCCCTAAACTTGGTCAGAAGTTGTATCTAGATAATGTCTACGCCAAGTTCGAACATGGGCCATGCCGGGCCAAACACTAGGTCACGGGGTCACTTAGTGTGTTTAAAACATACAGCATGTTGTCCGCTCTCCAATTCAAGTAGTTTTCATCCAATCTTCACCAAACTTGAGCACACATTTTATCTAGATGATCTCTAGGCCAAGTTCGAACATGGGACATGTCGGGCAANAATTCGGCTCTGAGTCCAAGAATTTACTCAATAATGCATCAACCAGAGCAGAGAAACCTCCACGAGCGTATTCACCAAATTTGGTCAGAAGTTGTATCTAGATAATGTCTAGGCCAAGTTCGAATATGGGCAGTGCCTGGCCAAAAACTAGGTCACGGGGTCTCTTAGTGTGTTTTAAACATTCAGCATGGTGTCCGCTCTCTATTGCAAGTACTTTTCATCCGATCTTCACCAAACTTGGTCACAAGTTTAATCTAGACGATCTCTAGGCCAAGTTCGAACATGGACCATGTCGGGTCAAAAACTAGGTCACGGGGTCACTTAGTGCGTTTTGAACATTCAGCATGGTGTCTGTTCTCTAATTCAAATAGTTTTTATCTTAATCAAAGTATTCCCAACTCTCAAACG
Source organism: Dreissena rostriformis (assembly GCA_007657795.1). NCBI lineage: Eukaryota > Metazoa > Mollusca > Bivalvia > Myida > Dreissenidae > Dreissena > Dreissena rostriformis. The sequence continues at coordinate 39,757 of VMBQ01005189.1, forward strand.
GGCGGTATAGATATGCAACCCTCAAACAGGCGGTATAGATATGCAACCCTCAAACAGGCGGTATATTGAACACCTGTTATGCAGCAAACTAATAGTTTAATAAAATAAAGGCAACATATATCTTAAAAACATTTACACAGTTATGCTTTTATGTACTGACAAAGTTACAGCTGGGGGCATCTGTGTCGTGCGGACACATTTCTTGGTTTGCAGTACATAACCATCACAAGAAACCCTGCTTATTGTGTTTCTTTCAGACCGTTTTGCTACAATATGGAACAACTACGGGAGTCGACACAAAACAGAATCTGGAAGCAGAACAGGATGATCGCTCATGCTGGTCTAGAAATTATGGTCACCTTGTTTAGGTAGTCGGGAGTAAAAGTACTAGTAACTTCATCAGTTAAGCGATTATATACGAGTCTCGTTCTGGGAAAACTGGTCTTAATGCATGTGCGTAAAGTGTCTAGCCAGGTTAGCCTATTCAGTCCGCATAGACTGATCAGGAACGACACTTTCCCGCTTAACTCGATTTAAGGTAGGAAGAGACTTTCTTGAAACGAAAAATCTCCACAAATGCGGAATGTGTTGTCCCTGATAAGCATGTGCGGACGACACTTGATGCACATGCATTAATCCCAGTTTTCCTAGAACAAGATTCTTATAGTAACTTTGTCACTAAAGCAAGTATATACGAGTTTTTGTGATTTTAATAATCAGTAGATAATGTTCCACGAATCATAATGGTTTTACAGTGTTGATAATTCAACATTATCGATTCCAATTCTACCTGTTTTGTATGGTTTTGACGAGCATTTAAAGAGTAAATAAACATTTCATGGTATTGAACTAATTACATATGGGATAAGCGTTCAACATTGCATACAATAATACACTGTGATGTGTTCACTGTTTATTCATGTTAATGTGGATGTTTTTTCATGTGATTTATAGGTCAAAGCATAATGTACACGGACAGCAATCATAACTGCTTCTATATTTTAGAGATGTAGTGCAGTCTTTGAATCTGAAACATCAACTGTTTGACTCAGAGGATTTTCTTAAACTGAAAAACGACGACCCTTTCTACAAACGGGTAAGTTCGGCTTGTCTTTCATGGGAAAACGGGCTTAAATACATGTGCGTAAAGTGTCGTCCCAGATAAGCATGTGCAGTCCGAACAGGCTAATCAGGGAAAACACTTGCCGCCTAAACTTGATTTTCACTATAAGATACTGTCTTTAAACGAAAAATACCATGAAAGCGGAATGTGTCGTCCTAATTAGTCTATGCAGACTGCACAGACTAATAATGGATGACACTACGCACATTCATTAACCCTTTGAGCGCTGGAACCGGATTTTGAAGGCCTTTGCAAACAGTTTGGATCCAGATGAGACGCCAGAGAACGTGGCGTCTCATCAGGATCCAAACTGTTTGCTATTCTGATAGTGGTCTTTGAAAAAAGTGAAGAAAATGATGATTTTATAAATTCAGCAGACGACATTTTAGCAGACGACAAATTTCCCAGCATGCAAAGGGTTAAATCAACCTTTCAGCCCTTGAGGAATATCGCATTTTATTGCAATATCAATTACCAAACTTTAATCAAGTAACAAAAAAGGAACTTGGATTTTGAAATGAACTTTTCATATGTATTCTCTCTAACCCTTTTAAACTGACAGAACATTGCAATAGATAGCACACACCATATCCTTTTTTTTTCTGCGCATGCGCTTTGCACGGTTTGAACAGAATACCTTATTCAATTTTCTGGGTTATATTAATTTTTTGAGTGCATTATGATATCCGTGTGCATTAATGTAGTTACTAGACATATGCAGCTGACATTTGGCACATCCTCATTGGAAGGATGCTACTTTATGACAGTTCTGTAATTTCGTTTCATATATATTTATTGATAATTTTACCTTTATATGTTTCGCAGTTCTGAAATGTTTCCTTATTGTTACTTATTTGTAAATCTAAAAAGCTTCATTGAAACCATATTTTGACAATTTTTAAACTTCGTTATATTTTTAGACTAACGTTTTGAATGTTTCATTTTGATAAGTTATACTTTTCATCCACTTATCTATCAAATTGTTTAGGCAGATGTTCAAAACTTTATATTACACATAAATCTCTCTTGATACAGTTATTCTATTGATTCAGTTATTCTCTTTATTCAGTTGTTCTCTTCATTCATTTATTCTCTTTAGTCCGTTATTCGCTTTATAAAGTTATTCTCTTTATGCAGTTATTTTCTTAATTCAGTAATTCTCTTAATTCAATTTTTCTCTTTATTCATTTATTCTATGTATTCAGTTATTATCTTTATTCAGTTATTCTCCTTATTCAGTTGTTCTCCTTATTCAGTTATTCTCTTTATTCAGTTATTCTCTTAATTAAGTTATTCTATTTATTCAGTTACTCTCCTTATTCAGGTATTCTCTGTATTCAGTTATTCTCCATATTCAGTTATTCTCCTTATTCAGTTATTCTCCATACTCAATTTTTATATTCATTCATTAATTCTCTTTATTGAATTATTCTCTTTATTCAGTTATTATCTTTATTCAGTTATCTTCCTTATTCATTTATTCTCTTGATTGAGTTATTCTCTTCATTCAGTTATTCTCTTCATAAAGTTTTTTTTAATGTATTCTCTTTATTCAGTTTTTTTTCCTACTCATTTATTCTCTTCATTCAGCTATTCTCTTTATTCATTCATTATCTTTATTTAGTTATTCTCTTTATGCAGTTATTCAAGACGGACATGTTCAAGGTATTTCTGGAAGAGCGCATGACCGAGAAGAACGATTACTTCTCCGAGTTCCTGTTAAAAACGAAAGGATTCTCTTCATACAAACCCGGATCAGGTTTAAAGTAAGTTGCTATGATTTGATATTGTCATTTATTTCTCTTTAAAGCGAATATTCGTGCTACGAGGCTCAAGTTTATTTGTGTTTGTTTTGATATTAATTATGGTCAAAAGTGCCAGAGATTTTGCATTCCTTTAAACTGATTTAAACTCTGCATTGACTGTTTATAGGTGTTGACAAAAGTTTTATGTTCGTGTATGTTTCGTGATGTATTGTCATGTGTTATGTGTTGTGCTGTATTGGCATTAGTGTTGTTTTGTTTTGTATTATCATATGTGTCGTGTTCTGAGAAAACTGGGCATAATGCTTGTGCATAAATTGTCATCCCAGATTAGCCTGTGCAGTCCGCACAGGCTAATCAGGGACGACACTTTCCGCCTAAACTGGATTTTTGCTAAGAAGGGACATCATTTAAACGAAAAATTCCATAAAAGCGGAAATTGTCGTCCCTGATTAGCCTGTGCAAACTGCACAGGCTTATCTGGGATGACAATTTACGCACAAGCATTATGCCCTGTTTTCTCAGAACGCGACTCAAATGTGTTTTGTGTTGTCATATGAGCCACGCTCTGGAAAAAGGGGGCTTAATACTTGTGAGAAAAGTGTCGTCTCTGATAAGCCTGTATGGACTGCACACATTACGGACATGCATTAAGCCCCCTTTTCCCAGAGCTCATTAAGTATGTCTTGCTTTCTTTTTAAGGCTGTCGATTACTTGACCGAATAAAACGAATTTGTGTGGGGTGACGAGGGTTAGCTTCTGAGCTTTCAATTTTCCTCCTAGATTTCAAATAATGGGCCTCGCTCTGACAAAAAGGGTATAGAGTAAAAAACTAGAAAAAAAACACAGTCATAACACAAATCCCCAAAACCGCACATAACAGTTGCGTTTTTACGTGTCTAAGTTGAGCGACATTTGACCGTTAGGACCTCGTGATCATTACTTTAAGATATTTCCGCATTGCAATCCCCAGCAGCCGCAGGCCAAGCATTGTGCTAATCGGACAGCCAATTATCCAGGACGTGGCCCTAGAGAAACGTGAGATCAGCACGTTTGACATGCCCGACCCAGCCGACATCACCGAGTACATCAAGAAGACAGAAGAGAGACTGAAGAAGAAACTGACTGTATGATTTCTACTACACTTAACCCATTTATTTCTAGTGGACTCTCCCATCTTTCTAAATTGGATCAATTTATTTCCAAAATTATGGATGTCTAGTATATTTATTTCTATATATAGAATATTTCTTACAGAAATACCTTTAAGCAAACAGCGCAGACCCTGATGAGACGCCGCATTATGCGGCGTCTTCATCTGGGTCTACGCTGTTTGCTTAGGCCTTTTTTTCTAGTTTTCTAGACGCTAGGCATAAATGGGTTAATATAAATAAGCCTTGCTACGAGAAAACGTTACTTAATGCTTGTGCGTAAAGTGTCCGCACAGGCTAATCGGAGAAGACACTCTACGCACGTGCATAATGTCTCGTTTTCTCAGAGCGTGGCTCGGATGGAAAAGCTCATTTTATAAAAATAATCAGTTTATGAGATTTGCAAACATTAATATTACAATCGATTTGATGTGAAACTTTACCGAATGTTTATTTATATCATAGGTACAATATACGTTTATTTGCCTGGACTATTCACCGCATATTTTTAGCTATGACATTATTATATTTACCTTTACTTTAACTGAATTATGACCCCTTTTTGTACTTTAAAATTTGGTAAGAAAAACTGTGTAACATCCTCATATCACTGTTTTTACTACAGGAATTCAGTTGAAACTTTGCTCATGTGTTTTGAGTCATTGTGTGAGGTCACTGACCAGGTTACATAACTCTGATTGCCATTTATGCAATTTAGCAGAATGATACCCCTTTAAATGTACTTCTGGTTAAGTGCGACTACTCCATATCTCTTTATTTAATACAGATTTTTTTATAAGATGTTTCAGATGTGTTCAAGGTCTGAAAATATAGACCATTAACACGTTCATATGTAAAATGCTGATTATAAGAAAATAAGAAAACAAAAACATAATCCGCAGTTCTTCAAGGTAACACGTATGTCAAGAGTGTAGTTAAAACCTATTTATGTTTGCATCGACAACCTTAGGAAAAGATCTCCAGTTAGTGTTCTGGATAGAACCATTACTTGGTGTCTTTTAGGGGATATCTAAAAAACGTTCCTTTAGTGTTGATCGAATCCATGATCTCCCGGTCGCTAGACGGACACCATATCCACTACGCCATGTTACATATCTAGGTTGTTTAAACATAGTATGTACAGAGTTTGATTTGGATGCCATGTTAAATAACAAGAAAAACTGTACCCGTATGCTTATTTTAGACAATATTGGTGTTACGCCTGAATTTTGTCACGTTTAGGAGGCCAAGAAGTCTGACGACAAGTCCTCCCTTCTCTACATCCTGTCTCTTCTGTGCGTTGCCAAGGGTGACAAGATGGCCGCAATTGATCATCTCATTAAAGTTGCAGAGATAAATTACAGGATCCTACCTACAGCGTATGTCGTTCGTGTATTTATGGATTGTACAATTAAGAACTACTTTAGTAATATTATTATATCATAGTTTGTTCAAATGGTCAGGGATAAATGTGGCGTGTTCTGTGAAAACTGGGCAAAATGCGTGTGCGTAAACTGTCATCCCATATTTGCCTGTGCAGTCCGCACAGGCTAATCAGGGACGACAATTTCCGCTTTTATGGAATTTTTGGTTTAAATGATGTCTCTTCTTAGCGAAAATCCAGTGAAGGCAGAAAGTTTCGTCCCGGATTAGCCTGTGTGAACTGCACAGGCTAATCTGGGATGACGCTGTACGCACAAGCATTTTGCCCAGTTTTCTCAGAACACGACACAAATGATTTTATTGATGCACAACTTAGTTATTAAGTCACGAGTGAATAAATCAAAACTGGTTACAATATGAGTTTCTAATACATAGAAAGATTTAAAATCCTAATTCATAAATCCATATATAAAGTTTAGACCCTTAATTACGTTTCCATTGGATTGTTTAGTTTACATATCTATTTCATTTTTTCATACCTGTAATTCAAATGATTTATTAGAAATCTGTTTTTGTAATAAAACACATTTTTTTTTCTTTATCTGAAAACTGTGTTTCATTGCGTATATAGGGATAGAAACTAACTTTTTACGCTAGGCAACCCAGACAGGCAACTATCTTTAGTGCTTTGGTTGCCCCAGAAAAAGAATAAGGACCCTAAAACGAATTAAAAAATAATCTAATACTTACTTTTAAGAAAAAAAAATCAGACAACAATATAATATAGCTGACATGACTCAAAACCCGATGCCCTTTTTTTGAGCCTGAAACTTCCTTATTTTCCAACCATAACGTGATTAACTCTGGGACAATAGTTCAAGCCTTTTCTTAAAAGCTAGTTCCCAGTCGGACTACCAACTTTTGAAAAAAACTTGCCCGGGCCTAAATTTACTCACCCGGGAAAATTGGCAACCACTTATTTTTATCCCTTATAACAGAGTGTTGTTCGGTTTACATTCGGAAATGACGGACACAGAGAAGGTGGATATGAAGAAGAAGACAGGTCATAAGCTACTCGAGGACGCTATAAAGAGTTACGAGAGGCAGGAGAGACACACGAGAGAGCACGGTCACATCCGTATGGACCCTATACCCATGCCAGACAAGGACCTTAGTAAGACCAAGTTGAATGTATCTGTAGACGTACAGTGAAAACTCAGTCATAAGTCTACCCGCTCATAAGTCTGGAGTATAAAGTGGTACGAAAATGTGTGTATGTTCACTTTATAAGTCGGGAAAGACACACGTACGGACCCTATAAACATGCCGGACAAGGACATAAGTAAGGCCAAGTTAAAATATATCTGAGTATCGCTGTGGGAAAACAGGTTTTAATGCATGTGTGTTAAGTGTCGTCCCAGATATACCTGTTCAGTCCACACAGGCTAAAAAGGGATTATACTTTCGGCTAGAATGGTATTTTTCGATTTAAGGTAGTCTCTTCTTAACGAAAATCAAGTCAAGGCGGAAAGTATCGTCTATGATAAGCCTGTGCGGACAGCACATGCTATTCAGGAACAACACTTTACGCACATGCATAAAGCCCTTTTTCCCAGAGCGATGCTTTATTAAGTGCACTTATGTGTAAATCCGTAAAAAGATTTAAACATTTAAGGAACTATTCTTTTTTTTAACTTATTGACTCTATACCAACATCTCACGGCTTTTGTTTGTCTGATTTTATATCCGTTAGTGGGTCAAGTTTCCAATTGCAAAAAGTATCTTTTTTCCTGAATCCAGTACACAATTCCCTATCGAGTGTTTGATTTTTAGTTAGAAATATGATAAGTCTAAGAAAGAAAGTGTTCTGAAGATGTAATATTAATTTTACTGCTGTGTTTATGTTTTCAATTTGCTGGTTTATTTGAGTTTAAAGGGACTGTTAACCACGAATGACGAAAAAAGAAAAGTTCTAAAATACCCTATTTTTTACAATTATTAGTTTATATTGATTAAAATATCACGATTGGTATATTACATTACTTGAAAAAGGTTCATATTTTCAGTATATTCGGTAATAAAATTTTGTGATGTGAAATCAAAAGTAAATCGCGAAAAAAGGTGACATAACGATATACACACTTTACATAACGCAAGTAGATTGATCATTTTATATATAAAATATATACAATTCACTAGCATGCACAATTTGCATTCCTGGGTTTACCACGTGACAATGATGATCAAGCTTATTGCGTTATTTTTCGTTACCTGGTAGTTACCTGGTAGACATACCCAGTAAAAATAAAAAATAAAAAAAAAATAAAGTAAAAATAAAAAAGAAAACTTTTTTCAATAAATGTTATATACCAGTCGTGATATTTTAATCAATATAAACTAATAATTGTAAACACATACGGTATTTTAGAACTTTTCTTTTTTTCGTCATTCGTGGTTTACAGTCCCAGCCTTTAACACCGATATTAAGAAATATATTGATAAAACAAACATTTGTTTTCAATTTACATTAAATTGGCGTTCGTGGGTATAGGTAATTTCCCAAAAATAATGATATCCCTGGTTCCGACAAGTATCTTTGTTACCTTCTTACAATTATTAGTATATTGCTGGAAAAATAAGACACATATCTTTACGCCAAACAAGGATCATAAGTAAGGTGATTTTGAATTGTGATAAACGCGAATGAACGCAACAAAAATGTGCACATTGAATTTAGCACGAACATGGATTATGATGAATTGCGTTAACAAAACGATTGGTTGATTTTTACTTTTCTTCAGGTGATACGGAGTTCGAACGAATATTGACAGAAAAGGCGATATCTCACGATTTTCAAATCATCGAAGTGTTGTTCCAGAACCTCAAGGACCCGGAAACCAATTGTGAGTAATGCTGGGAGTTGAAACATTTAAAATGAGCCTTGTTTTGAGAAAACTGGCCTTAATGCATGTGCGTAAAGTGCTTGTGACACAATACTTGGTATTTGTCCCCTGTAACCTCAGGGAACTTTATGTTTATCTTTGATTCTGCCGTTCATCTGTCTGTGTCGTGTTCTGAGAAAACTGGGCATAATGCTTGTGCGTAAATTTTCATCCCAGATTAGCCTGTTCAGTCCGCACAGGTTAAATAGGGACGACAATTTCAGCTTTTATGGAATTTTTCGTTTAAATGATGTCTCTTCTTAGCGCAAATCCAGTTTAGGCGGAAAGTGTCTTCCCTGAATAGCCTGTGCAGACTGCACATTCTAATCTGTGACGACACTTTACGCACATGCATTATGCCCAGTTTTCTAAGAACACGATACTGTCTGTCCTTCTATCCATCCGAATCTTGATCCTTAGATAACTCAAAACATACTAAAGCTGGGTTGAAGAAAATTGTTTTGTGGATAGAAGGCGATATGGGTAATAAGCATGTTATTTTATTTGTTTTTGTCAGACAAAAATTGTGGTTGCCATAGTAACATGAATAATGGAAAACTAAAATCTTGATCTTGCAATAAGTAAACATGTTAGCAAGCTAGGTTGCTGAAACTAAGTATGAAGATACAGGGCCAGTTGGGGAATGTTGAATGCTTTTTCAGTTAGATTGTTGTTGAGACAAAATTGTGGTTGCTATGGTTACAGTTACAATGCTTAGATAAATAATTGAGAATTAAAATCTTGATCCTGCATATATAAAAATGTACATAAGCTATGTTATATATCTTGGTATGTGGGTCGAGGGCATTTTGTTTCAGTTTTCCCCATCTGTTCGTGTGTCCGTCTGAAAAAAATTAGAGATCCATTATGAAAACGCACTATATTTCCGGTTTGTTTTCCTCAGACCAAAACAAACTGAGATTACAATGGTTACAGAAATGATTTAAAACTAAAATCTACATCTTGTCATAACTAAAAAGCACTTTAGCTAGGTTAATGAAACTTATGTGGATCCATTTCTTACAACGACAACATTTATCCATTAGGGGACTGCTGCATGATTATTACAAAGCTCTTAATGTTCTATAAATTGTTTTCAATATTAATGTATATTATAAATGCATTAATTATAGTAATGTTTTGAATATCAATCTGTACTATGTTGCATTACCTACAGTAGGGTTATGATATTAAACAGTGAAATATGGACCATACACGACTGGATTGCATCTTCATGGATTGTAATGTGCTATCTATGACACTAGTTAAATATATTGTACATACAATACGTGGATATGTCGTGTATAATTATTTATGTAGTTAATGGTATAGTACACTATTTAATACCATTTGATTACAGTGGTTCCCAAGGACATCTTCAAGTATCTTGTTGACTTCTGGGTAGAAAACCAAGTCAAGTGCTCACAGGTAATGTGACTCTTCTGTGTTTAGTTTTTGTAACACTGCGGTGAGGGAGATATATAGAAGTCGCTAATGTATATCGGTCAGTTTGTCCGCTTAACTCTTCCAGTGCTGGAACTGGATGTTGAAGGCCTTTGCAAACAGTTTGGATCCAGATGAGACGCCACAGTATGTGGCGTCTCATCAGGATCCAAACTGTTTGCTATTCTGATAGTAAACTTTGAAAAATAATCGAAGAAAATGCTAAAATTGAAATTCAGCAGACGACATTTTAGCAGACGACAAATTTCCCAGCATTCAAAGGGTTAAGTTTGTTTAGCAAAGTTCTTCAACATTTCACAAGGTATGGAATTGAAATATCATTATGTCACCATGCCATCTCCATAAAGTGTTGATGCGCAGGACATTTATTTCCGTCCCCCATGATCGACACATTCCTGAGTTATTTGTCTCGAACTTAAATGACCAAGCGGTACGGGGTGGAAATCACGTTTAGAGCAGTTAGATTAGCATATAAACTTGTCAGTATCAAATGTGTAAGAAAACTCAAGAACTATTTAGTAATCCTCAAAAATGTACACACAAAAATAAATGGTTATAAGAGGACCTGGAAATCTTTGTAGCCATGATAAATGACATATTATAATTATTTCCGAATTTTGTTAATTACCAAATATCATTATGTGAATATTTAAATGATCTTGTTACTGCAAATGCATATTATATATATTTATATACGATTGTTACGGATCACACATTTGTAACATCATTACACATTGTTCTTGGAAAACACAATAGTTACACGCAAGTCAATTTTCATCGCGATTGATTTCTGTTGAATATTTTCTATTACAAAGCTTTCCAATGTTCGTGAAATACAATTTAATAGCGCGGGGCCAAATGACCCCGCTTCCAGGTATCTATAATATACATACCTGCCCGCTACACACAACAAATCGTCTTCTGTAGTCACTGGCTAAAATTGGATTGATCTTTCTACCCAAAAATGAAAATTCAAAGATAACAAATCTGGCCTTATACAATTTTTATTGGTCATAACAAAGCTAATGCTCCGCCCCTATGGAGCGGCAGACAGGTGCTAGACAGAAATTATCTTATTTGACCCTGTCAACGAATGTTTGTGATGGCTAATTAAGATTAAATTTCCCGAGGCAATTGTCGACCTACAAGCCAAATTGTTGGTTAAACGCATTTACAATGTTCTTAAAAAAATGCCTTTTTGAGGGTGGGTTTCTTTTTAAAATTTTGTGTATACCATTATATTCTTTATAATTAAACATCTATTACATTATATTCTTTAAAATTAAACACCAATTTATAATTCCAAAATTCAAGAATTCTATTTATGAAATTATGGCTGTTGGGATAACAGATTTATTAATAATTTTCTACAATTATTAATTTCTAAATACCAGCTAGGTTACACATTAGGTTATTTAAAATCGTGTATGATGATGTATGTTTTTGTGTCGTTTTGCAGTTGTTATTGTTGCTCATTTCCATTTTCTATTCTTTATTTGAAGGTCAAGATCGACGAGGGTCGGCTTGCTGATGACGAGGTCATTCTGAAGGTGTCGGAGCTCATCAAAACTGACTTTGGCCTCGGTCGAATGTGTCTTACTGACAAAAGGTCCGTTAATCCTGTCTTTTATTTAAGCCTCGCTATGGAAAAACGGGGTTTAATGAATGTGCGTAAATTGTTGTCCCATATTAACCTATGCAGTCTGCACAGGCTAATCAGGGACGACACATTCCGCTTTTATGGTATTTTTCATTTAAAGGAAGTCTCTTCTTAGCGAAAATCCAGTTAAGGCAGAAAGTGTCGCCCCTAAATTGTCTGTGCGGATTGCACAGTGTAATCTGGGCCGACTTTTTACTCACACGAATGAAGCTTCGCTTTCCCAGGGCGAGACTCATTTTTAGAAAGATACAAATGTACTTGTCTTAAATGGAAAATTACTCTTTCACTCTTTCATAATAATGGTCACTTAGAAATTGAAAGTAATGGAATTATCAAATTGTGTGTTTTTTTCATTTAATTCCATGAGTGGATGTTGACTGGAAGTAAACATGTTAAAAGTTTTAAAATGTATATACCGACATATGTAATTGTATATCTTAAAAAAGACAAAGATGTGTATTGTCAGCTTATGTTCGAATGACAGTCAATATATCATATAAATCTAATATTTGTATCGTAGCATAATTTCCAGATCTTACGTTTATTCCTCTTGTCTTAAAAAATGTTCCCAGTCATATATTCATTTGGATATTTTTCACATAATTTTTTCAAAGGTTGACAAATAATTGTCCATCGTTCGCAATGCCAGGTTGTTTTTCCAAACGGACGTGACGAACCACTTCAAGGAGATCGCCAAGCTACGGGAGATAGAGCGTCTGGAGCGGTCCGAATACGCGGGCTTCCTCAGCAGGGTGCCCACACTGCGCATACACAAGAGGAAAAACGGTATAGCCTGCGGATATAACTACATGGAAATACTCTTTGATTGATTTGAAAACGTTGTCAAAAATGCGGTACAAATGTCGGTGTATGTCAACATGTTCAAGAATCTCATCCAGATTTCAAGTGTAGTTTAAGTTATTAAATTATTGACATGGTTGCTTAAATACCAGTTGTTATAACCCCAGTCTGATAAAGGGCTATGCTGTACGCAATAAAGTAACTTCAGGTGTTGTGGTCTCATAAGCGGACAGAGTATCTCCTGACCAGACTGCGCGTAAGCAGCAACTTCTAGCCCCTCTATACAATATGTCCACAGACAAGGACAAGGACTCTGTGTTCACTGTGTACCTGAAGGATGACCGCAACTGGTGGTGCATGGTGATCCAGGAGATGTTCTCGGGCCGCGTCATGGCCGCTGCCATGAAGGACGTCATGATGGTGCAGCTGGCCATACAGAACGCTCTGCTTATAGACGCAGTTATAGCCAGGTAATGAAATCAGAATTCTCTGCTTATAGACGCCGTTATAGCCAGGTAAGGAAATCAAAACTCTTTGCTTATAGACGCCGTTATAGCCAGGTAAGGTGAACGCTCTGCTTATAGACGCCATTATAGCCAGGTAAGGAAATCAAAACTCTCTGCTTATAGACGCCGTTATAGCCAGGTAAGGAAATCAGAACGCTCTGCTTATAGACGCCGTTATAGGCAGGTAAGGAAATACGAATTCTCTGCTTATCGACTCCGTTAGAGCCATGTAAGGAAACTGAGGAAAGTGTACTCAGAAAGTTGTTAAAGATGGTATCTCACAGTTTTATGTTTTTTTTCTTCTGAAACTCACCTAATACCTTTATGATTAATAGCTACTATCTACCACTTATTATAATTGTGTATATTACTGGATATTACGGTGATGTGTGTCATGTGAATGAACAGCAGTAAAATCCCTAAACAATAAGCTTGTACGAGTTTTAACTATGTTCTCGTCAAAAGTTGTAAAGTTATTATTGTTGAACAAGTATAGTGGCCAGTGTAACGTTATGTTTGTTGAACACGTCTAGTGGCCAGGAAACAGTGGCGTTGCTCAACACGAAGATTGAGAAGGTAGCGGAGAAGCTGAGCATGTTTAGTCGAATGGTGGACCAGGGGAAGCACATCCTGCCCGGCGACACGAGGGACGCCCTGCAGACCAAACTGGACCCCAACATCCTGGAGAAGAAGCGCCAAACTGTGCAGGCGCTGCTGTATACGTGCGGAGGTATGAACGCGAGTGATGAGATGTTGATCTTTGTATGAATGCACAACCAGGGCGGTTGTTGTGAGCTCACTTTTGGTAAACTTGATACAAATGTCATAAATAACTTACTTTGAATGTTAACCATTATAGCCAGCTCGTTGCACGTTAGAAAATTGTCCTTAATTTAAAGGTAAAGGTCAGATGTAGTGTCAGGATTCCCACAAACCTTGAAAAGTTTTGAAAATCAAGGTTTACCTTGAAAAGTGCTAAAAAACGATATATAGTGCTTAACATTGCTTATTTTTAACCATAGCCTTGAAAAGTGCTTTGAAAGTGTTTGAATTTGGCTGGAAAAGTGCTAGAAAATGACATAATCACAATCAAAAGTTTTGGAAACTATTCATTCTTTTCGAGCTTTCAGCTAAATTTGTGTCCTGTCGATCCAGTGATATTAATGTCATTTTGACCACTGTTTCTGTATTTCATGTTATGTAGAACATCATTTCAATATTAGTTATTTCACTTGTCATGTAACTGTTCATGATTAAACCTGTTTTAATGTCAGGTTATGTTCAAAGTTTTTTATTAATTGCATTAGTCAAATAATGTGAGTGGACACTCAAAACATGTATAGTCATACGTAAAACTGATTTTATGTAAGAATTAGTTTCTTCAAATAAATATTCTATGAACAGCATCATTGTTGATATAATGTCTAACTTGTATATAGACTCAACATAATGTGTTGTTATAATGTATAAATACATCTTCGTAAGAATTGGCATTGAAGTACTTGAAGGACATTTCAAAGCTGTAAAGAGATATTATGCTTACATGTCATTTATTTTACCTAGAAAGGTGCTTTAAAAATGCTTGAACTCCGTTTGGAAATGTTTGTGAGAACCCTGAGTGTCAATGTCACAATGCGGCTGTTCATTCTGCACCATTCAACACCACTCATCAGTTTTAGAATTACATACAAGGAATGTTTAGCATATGGAGACACAGCTATTAAACCTCTGCTCGTAGCTCAAGTGTGCGTGTGTTCTTTCAGACGAGCAGACATCGCCCCGGCTGTGGTGTGGACTGAGCGACGGCAAGATCAAGATTTATGACGCCATCTTCTGGAATCTGGAGAAAGAAATTGACCAAACTAAGCCCCATATTGTATGTCTCTTTGAATGGCAGATATTGTATTTTTTAAGGTGTAAAGTTTGATTTAATGTGAGCAAGTCGTTAGTTTGAACTTAACGGTTAGGAAATAATCATACCGTACATGTATATGAGCCTCGTAATACATCAACGGGGCTTGATGCATGTGCGTAAAGTGTCCTCCTAGATTAGCGTGTGCAGTCTGCAGAGGCAAATCCGGGACGTCGCTTTCCGCATAAACTAGATGTTTGCTAAGAAGAGACTTCCTTTAAACGAAAACTACTATAAACACTGAACATGTCGTCCCTGATAAGCCTGTTTGAACAACACAGGCTTATCCGGGACGATACTTTACGCAAATGCAGTAAACCACGTTTTCATAGAGTGTGGCTCAAATATTTGCTTACTTAATTTTTCGTGAACAGAATTGCCTCAAGGTGGTCGGTGGTACCCACGTATGGGCGGGTTCGTCTGGAATTTTCATATTCGACGTACGTGTGTTCTCGTGCAGCAAGACCCTCATGGACCACCCGGACCTCATCATGGACATAGTACCATACGACCATGGCAAGTGAGTTGTTGGTTTGGGTCAAAGTGGCGGGTAACACACACCATGAATGTGTTGCGTAATAGGTTTACAATTCATGTTTAATTACGTCCGTAAGCAAATGTGGCGTGTTCTGAGAAAACTGGGCAAAATGCTTGTGTGTAAAGTGTCATCCCAGAATAGCCTGTGCAGTCCGCACTGGCTAATCTGGGAAGACACTTTCCGCCTAAACTGCATTTTCGCTAAGAAGAGACATCATTTAAACAAAAATTCCATAAAAGCGGAAATCGTCGTCCCTGATTAGCCTGTGCGGACTGCAAAGGCTAATCTGGGATGACAATTTACGCACAAGCATTATGTCCAGTTTTCTCAGAACACGCCACATATATCAAACATAGAAACATCGAATTTATGGATGAATGGCTCACTGATTTACAATTGTACAAAGTAGTGTCAGTTTTGTTTAAATGATGTTATTGCGTAGCTATGAGTTTGTTTATTGTGTATTGATATTGATTTTGCTAGGATTTGATATAAATGTTCACAACAGTATACAACTTTTATTAAAAAAAGCAAACATGATTGAAACAGTTAATCCATTCATATCCATACATATATTGTGTCTATTTATTTAATCATAATGTCAGACATAGGTATGTTGATATTAACGTCCACAATTGTATGATCCAAATAATTAGCTTTTGATAGCTGTATTTACAGTATTTGCGGTAATGATAAAATTGACCGAGTTCACTAAAAAACATTCTTAGGTCCCTGAGCAACATATATTTGATGTTGTTACAAAACCATAGACAACCATATGGCACATTTTGGTATATACAGAGGGCTTAGTTTTGTACACGGCAGTTCGGCTAGATTCGTATGATAGCGTTTGTTAGAACATTTAAATTCGGATCTGAACTCATGAATTTAAAATTATTATTACGAACTTTGAAATTGTGTTATATGATTACCGTGTATTAAATTTAGTGTTACAATATCATTTGATAATGTAGACAATATTAAAATGGATTCAACTTATTTACTGACTACGAACTACTCATTGCTTTATTAATCGAACGAATTAGGCTACATAATGGTCATATAACATGTTCTTGGTATCGCTTGTTATTAAATAAAATTTAATTTGCGTATTCTATGCAAATTATTAATTCAAAACGTGTATTTGGAAGGTATTTGTATTTATATCGACGGGTTGACGAGTGACGTCACGCGCACATGCAAAATTATACACTTCGTTCACTGGGTGGATAATTTTTTACGGTATTCACAATAATCAATATATTATATAGTTTTGCTCTAATTTGTGTTTTAATAAGACATTCATACGAAAGCTTATAGATTTTGAAACGTTTTTTTTTCTTGTTATTAATTGTTTGTACTGATAATAACCAAGTATAGAACACAATGTGCTCGGTATTTACAGTCAGTGCGTTATCAATAGCAATCAATCGGTCAGTACCAGGTTTTGTGTTCACGGCTAGACTGGACGGCACAATCATCAAATGGGACGTCCATGCATTAAACCCCATTTTCCCAAAGCGAGGCTCAATTTTTGAATGTATTTAGTACAAGTTGTCGGTTCACATACACCATGTAATACTTATACAACTAATTCTTGTTATCGCCTGGTATTTAACAAAATCACTGGCATTGTGTCGGCTATACCAGGTTTGTGTACACGGCGAGTTTGGATGGTACAATCATCAAATGGGACGTGCAGCGTCTCTCCCACGCACAGGCGGTCATCAAACATGAACAGTTCAACGGTCTGCGCGGGCTGCACATGTACCACGATAGAATGATATGCCGTGAGTATGTACCACGCTATAATGATATGCCGTGAGTATGTACCACGATATAATGATATGCCGTGAGTATGTACCACGATAGAATGATATGCCGTGAGTATGTACCACGATAGAATGATATGCCGTGAGTATGTACCACGATAGAATGATATGCCGTGAGTATGTACCACGATAGAATGATATGCCGTGAGTATGTACCACGATAGAATGATATGCCGTGAGTATGTACCACGATAGAATGATATGCCGTGAGTATGTACCACGATAGAATGATATGCCGTGAGTATGTACCACGATAGAATGATATGCCGTGAGTATGTACCACGATAGAATGATATGCCGTGAGTATGTACCACGATAGAATGATATGCCGTGAGTATGTACCACGATAGAATGATATGCCGTGAGTATGTACCACGATAGAATGATATGCCGTGAGTATGTACCACGATAGAATGATATGCCGTGAGTATGTACCACGATAGAATGATATGCCGTGAGTATGTACCACGATAGAATGATATGCCGTGAGTATGTACCACGATAGAATGATATGCCGTGAGTATGTACCACGATAGAATGATATGCCGTGAGTATGTACCACGATAGAATGATATGCCGTGAGTATGTACCACGATAGAATGATATGCCGTGAGTATGTACCACGATAGAATGATATGCCGTGAGTATGTACCACGATAGAATGATATGCCGTGAGTATGTACCACGATAGAATGATATGCCGTGAGTATGTACCACGATAGAATGATATGCCGTGAGTATGTACCACGATAGAATGATATGCCGTGAGTATGTACCACGATAGAATGATATGCCGTGAGTATGTACCACGATAGAATGATATGCCGTGAGTATGTACCACGATAGAATGATATGCCGTGAGTATGTACCACGATAGAATGATATGCCGTGAGTATGTACCACGATAGAATGATATGCCGTGAGTATGTACCACGATAGAATGATATGCCGTGAGTATGTACCACGATAGAATGATATGCCGTGAGTATGTACCACGATAGAATGATATGCCGTGAGTATGTACCACGATAGAATGATATGCCGTGAGTATGTACCACGATAGAATGATATGCCGTGAGTATGTACCACGATAGAATGATATGCCGTGAGTATGTACCACGATAGAATGATATGCCGTGAGTATGTACCACGATAGAATGATATGCCGTGAGTATGTACCACGATAGAATGATATGCCGTGAGTATGTACCACGATAGAATGATATGCCGTGAGTATGTACCACGATAGAATGATATGCCGTAAGTATGTACCACAATATAATGATATGCCGTGAGTATGTACCACGATATAATGATATGCTGTGAGTATGTACCATGATAGAATGATATGCCTGCCGTGAGTATGTACCACGATATAATGATATGCCGTGAAAATGTACCACGATAGAATGATATGCCGTAAGTATGCACCACGATAGAATGATATGCCGTAAGTAGGTACCACGATAGAATGATATGCCGTAAGTAGGTACCACGATAGAATGATATGCCGTAAGTATGTACCACGATAGAATGATATGCCGTAAGTATGTACCACGATATTATGATATGCCGTGAGTATGTACCACGATAGAATGATGTACCGTATGTAGCATGAATCGATAGAATGATATGCCGTAGGTGTGTACCAAGAAAGAATGATATGCCGTGAGTATGTACCACGATATAATGATATGCCTGCAGTGAGTATGTACCACAATAGAATGATATGCCGTGAGTATGTACCACGATATAATGATATGCCTGCAGTGAGTATGTACCACGATAGAATGATATGCTGTAAGTATGTACCACGATAGAATGAAATGCCGTGAGTATGTACCACGATAGCATGNTGGGGAATGTTGAATGCTTTTTCAGTTAGATTGTTGTTCAGACAAAATTGTGGTTGCTATGGTAACAGATGCTTTGCTTAGATAAATAATTTAGAATTAAAATCTTGATCCTGCATTAATGAAAATGTAAATAAGCTATGTTATATATCTTGGTATGTGGGTCGAGGGCATTTTGTTTCAGTTTTCCCCGTCTGTTCGTGTGTCCGTCTGAAAAAAATGGATCTTGCAATAACTCTATAAGTGCATAACCTTTAAGTTTTATCATTCTATCTTGTCCGTTTCTAGCTTGATGAAACTCAGTATTTGATTAGAGATCCATTATGAAAACGCACTATATTTCCGTTTTTTTTTTCCTCAGACCAAAACAAACTGAGATTACAATGGTTACAGAAATGATTTAAAACTAAAATCTACATCTTGTCAAAACTTAAAAGTACTTTAGCTAGGTTAATGAAACTTATGTAGATCCATTTCTTACAACGACAACATTTATCCATTAGGGGACTGCTGCATGATTATGACCAAGCTCTTAACCCTTTGCATGCTGGGAAATTTTGTTGTCTGCTAAAATGTCGTCTGCTGAATTTCTAAAATCAGCATTATCTTTGATGTTTTTTTCTAAGACCACTATCAGAATAGCAAACAGTTTGGATCCTGATGAGACGCCACGTTCTGTGGCGTCTCATCTGGATCCAAACTGTTTGCAAAGGCCTTCGAAATCCGGTTCCAGCGCTCAAAGGGTTAATGTTCTGTAAATTGTTTTCAATATTAATGTATATTATAAATGCATTAATTATAGTAGTGTTTTGAATATCAATCTGTTTTATGTTGCATTACTTACAATAGGGTTATGATATTTAACAGTGAAATATGGACCATACACGACTGGATTGCATCTTCATGGATTGTAATGTGCTTTCTTATGACACTAGTTAAATATATTGGACATACAAAACGCGGATATCTCGTGTATAATTATTTATGTAGTTAATAGTATAGTACACTATTTTATTCCATTGATTACAGTGGTTCCCAAGGACATCTTCAAGTATCTTGTTGACTTCTGGGTAGAAAACCAAGTCAAGTGCTCACAGGTAATGTGACTCTTCTGTGTTTAGTTTTTGTAACACTGCGGTGAGGGAGATATATAGAAGTTGCTAATGTATATCGGTCAATTTGTCCGCTTAACTCTTTCAGTGCTGGAACCGGATTTTGAAGGCCTTTGCAAACAGTTTGGATCCAGATGAGACGCCACAGAATGTGGCATCTCATCAGGATCCAAACTGTTTGCTATTCTGATAGTAAACTTTGTAAAATAATCGAAGAAAATGCTTAAATTGAAATTCAGCAGACGACATTTTAGCAGACGACAAATTTCCCAGCATGCAAAGGGTTAAGTTTGTTGAGCAAAGTTCTTCCACATTTCACAAGGTATGGAATTGAAATATCAATGTGTCACCATGCCATCTCCATAAAGTGTTGATGCGCAGGGCATTTATTTCCGTCCCAAATGATCGACACATTCCTGAGTTATTTGTCTCGAACTTAAATGACCAAGCGGTACAGGTGGAAATCACATTTAGAGCAGTTAGATTAGCATATAAACTTGTCAGTATCAAATGTGTAATAAAACACAAGAACTATTTAGTTATCCTCAAAAATGTACACAAAAAAATAAATGGTTATTAGAGGACCTTGAAATCTTTGTAGCCATGATAAATGACATATTATAATTATTTCCGAATTTTGTTAATTACCAAATATCATTATGTGAATATTTAAATGATCTTGTTACTGCAAATGCATATTATATATATTTATATACGATTGTTACGGATCACACATTTGTAACATCATTACACATTGTTCTTGGAAAACACAATAGTTACACGCAAGTCAATTTTCATCGCGATTGATTTCTGTTGAATATTTTCTATTACAAAGCTTTCCAATGTTCGTGAAATACAATTTAATAGCGCGGGGCCAAATGACCCCGCTTCCAGGTATCTATAATATACATACCTGCCCGCTACACACAACAAATCGTCTTCTGTAGTCACTGGCTAAAATTGGATTGATCTTTCTACCCAANAAAATAAACTTCGCTTTATTCGGCACCGACCTAGTATTCTCTATTAGTTCTTAATTTGACTTCATCTTCTCTAGCCTCGATCTGTATACATATTTATACTAAATGATGTGTTAATTGTTTGGCCTTTTTCAATTTACCTTATTTAAACCCAAACAATAGTTTCCTTCCATGACCTAAGTTGCAACACAGGCATTAACAATTATAACTTTCTAAGTTATACTTGTTTCTAATACAGGAATGGGAAGTCTTACTTGCCTATGCAGCATTTTAAGTAAAAACAAACCAGACTGTGGAAGTGTTTTGTTAATATTTTGTGATCGTGATGATAGTACGTTGTTTTCCTACCAAAGGTTTGGGCCGGTGGACGTAAACATGGTCTAGTGCACATATGGAACATCACTACCGGGGAGCTGGTGCATGTTCTCGATACCGATGAAAGTCCGGGCAGAAAGTCTGATGGCATCGCGAGCATAGCTGAGATTGATAAGAAGGTAACTGATTGTTTTCGATATTAAATAATAATTAATGTGTGGGGACAGTGGTGTAGTGGTAGGATGCTGGTCTAGGGATCGGAAGGTCCCTGGTTGGAATCCCGCACAGGGCACTGGATTGTTCTGAGCAAAAAAGTAATCCCACGCTTGCTCCTCTCCACCCAGGTATATAAAATAGGTACCTGTGAGGGAAATAGGCCAATGTGCCGTGGCTGCATACTGCGCCGAGTGATTATGGACGACTTATATCCCAGTGATCAGGGGATTAATGTAAAAGTCGGCAGAAGATGCACACATCATCATAGCAGACTATAAACCCGACCTTTAACCTTTTAATTGTATGAGCTTCACTCACCGGGCTTATTCATGTGCGTACAGTGTCGTTCCAGATAAGCATGTTCAATCCGCACATGCATTAAGCCCTGTTTTCCCAGAGCGCAACTCAAATCAGTTTTTGAAGTGTCGAACTGAAAGGTGATTGAAGTGAACATTCTTAAATGACATGCACATAAAGATTGTTTGGAAGACAAAAATACCCATTTCGCAATATGAAAAATAGAACAGGAAATAGAAATTATATATAATTATGTGGAAACCATTAAAAAGGGTATAAAATGTAAGAATTTGCATGATAATTTATATTGTGTTTTCTTTTTTATTGACTGCTGAGCAAGATTCTAATGCGTGGATCTGTCAGACAAAAAGTCTTTCTTCTTCTGATGCTAAAACGTTTGTGTTTCAATATGTGCACAGCAAAAATACCAAGTATTGTTTATTTATGGAATAATAGTTGATGCCTGTATTTGTTAGTAACATGTTTATTTTATGTTGTCTGAAAGACTCATTGAAACAATTATTACTAAAGGTATGGATTGGAACGAAATCCGGTGACATACGAATATTCTCAGCAACAGACCGGAAGTTCATCAAAAAGCTATCTGCCCATGAGGATTGTGTAAGAGTGCTGTGTGACGTAAATGATAGGTAAGCCTGAGAGCACTGTGTGACGTCAATGATAGGTAAGATTTATAGTACTGTGTGACGTCAATGATAGTAAAGGTTGATAGTACTGTGTGACGTCAATGATAGGTAATGTTGATAGCTCTGTGTGACATCAATGGTAGGTAATGTTGATAGCAATGTTTGACGTCAATCATAGTTAAGGTTGATAGCACTGTGTGACGTCAATGATAGGTAAGGTTGATAGCACAATGTGACGTGAATGATAGGTAAGGTTGATAGCACTGTGTGACGTAAATGATAGGTAAGGTTGATAGCACAATGTGACGTCAATGATAGGTAAGGTTGATAGCACTTAGTGACGTGAATGATAGGTAAGGTTGATAACACTGTGTGACGCAATGATAGGAAAGGTTGATAGCACTGTGTGACGTCAATTATAGGTAAGGTTGATAGCACTGTGTGACGTCAATGATGGGTAAGGTTGATAGTACTGTGTGACATCAAAGATAGTTAAGGTTGATAGCACTGTGTGACGTAAATGATAGGTAAGGTTGATAGCACTGTATGATTTTATTGATAGGTAAGATTTATAGCAATGTGTTGACGTCAATGATAGGTAATGTTGATAGCACTGTGTGATGTCAATGATAGGTAAGTTTTATAGTACTGTGTGACGTCGATGATAGGTAAGGTTGATAGCACTGTGTGACGTCAATGATAGGTAAGGTTGATAGCACTGTGTGACGTCAATGATAGGTAAGGTTGATAGCATTGTGTGATGTCAATGATAGGTAAGGTTGATAGCAATGTGTGACGTCAATAATAGTTAAGGTTGATAGCACTGTGTGACGTCAATGATAGGTAAGATTGATAGTACTGTGTGACTTCAATGATAGGTAAGGTTGATAGCACTGTGTGACGTCAATAAAAGATAAGGTTGATAGCACTGTGTGACGTCAATGATAGGTTAGATTGATAGCACTGTGTGACGTCAATGATAGGTAAGGTTGATAGCACTGTGTGACATCAATGATAGGTAAGGTTGATAGCACTGTGTGACATCAATGATAGTTAAGGTTGATAGCACTGTGTGATGTCAATAATAGATAAGGTTGATAGCACTTTGTGACGTCAATGATAGGTAAGATTGATAGCTTTGTGTGATGTCAATGATAGGTAAGGTTGATAGCACTCTGTGACATCAATGATAGGTAAGGTTGATAGCACTGTGTGACGTCAATGATAGTTAAGATTGATAGCACTGTGTGACGTCAATGATAGGTAAGATTGATAGCTTTGTGTGATGTCAATGATAGGTAACGTTAATAGCACTGTGTGACGTCAATGATAGCTAAGGTTGATAGCTTTGTGTGATGTCAATGATAGGTAACGTTGATAACACTGTATGACTTCGATGATAGGTAAGGTTGATAGTTCTGTTTGATGTCAATTATGGGTAATGTTGATAGCACTCTGTGACGTTAATGATAGGTAAGGTTGATAGCACTGTGTGACATCAATGATAGGTAAGGTTGATAGCACTGAGTGACGTCAATGATAGGTTAGCTTGATAGCACTGTGTGACGTCAATCATAGGTAAGGTTGATAGCACTGTGACATCAATGGGAGGTACGGTTAATAGCACTGTGTGATGTCAATGATATGTAATGTTGATAGCACAGTGTGACGTCAATGATAGTTAAGGTTGATAGCACTGTGTGATGTCAATGATAGATAAGGTTGATAGCACTGTGTGACGTCAATGATAGGTAAGATTGATAGCTTTGTGTGATGTCAATGATAGGTAAGGTTGATAGTTCTGTGTGACGTCAATTATGGGTAATGTTGATAGCACTGTGTGACGTAAATGATAGGTAAGGTTGATAGAACTGTGTGATGTCAATGATAGTTAAGGTTGATAGCACTGTGTGACGTCAATGATAGGTAAGGTTGATAGCACTGTGTGACGTCAATTATAGGTAAGGTTGATAGCACTGTGTGTCGTCAATGATAGTTAAGGTTGATAGCACTGTGTGACGTCAATGATAGTTAAGGTTGATAGCACTGTGTGATGTCAATGATAGTTAAGGTTGATAGCACTGTGTGACGTCAATGATAGTTAAGGTTGATAGCACTGTGTGACGTCAATGATCGGTAAGGTTGATAGCACTGTGTGACGTCAATTATAGGTAAGGTTGATAGCACTGTGTGACGTCAATGATAGGTAAGGTTTATAGCACTGTGTGACGTCAAAGATAGGTAAGGTTGATAGCAATGTGTGACGTCAATGATAGATAAGGTTGATAGCACTGTGTGACGTCAATGATAGGTTAGGTTGATAGCACTGTGTGACGTCAATGATAGATAAGGTTGATAGCAATGTGTGACGTCAATGATAGATAAGGTTGATAGCTAAGTGTGACGTCAATGATAGGTAAGGTTGACTTCAATGATAGGTTGTGTTGATATAATTTGTAATTAGGCTTTAAATAAAGATTCCTCCAGATGTACATGGCCTTGCTGCAAAACACATTGTTTTTACAATTATCAATAATGTTTGAATTTGTTTATTGGTTCAATCTATGTATGGCTTGGAATACATAACTAACAGCTATGCCCTTATTTCAAGCCTTGGCGACGACGGGGGAACTTGCATTTCAAGGTATTCACTATTGACGTCTCGCTGCATTATTATGTCATACCCACCACCCCCATAAACCCCAAGTGGTTATTAATTTACACCCTCTAGACATTCCACTGCATTGTTTATTTTCTCATAGTACCCCCTTGAATTGGTGGGGATTTGTTGAGATTTTCATCGCCCGCAGCAATGGTATCCCGTGGACCGGTTGTCCCTGTAGCAATGCACCCCTTCTCCCTTTTCACAATTAGCATCCAAAATGTTTTGTGTTTTATCACTGTGTCGTATCATGGGCAGTTTTCATTGTTTAACCTGGTCCTATTACAAGTGCATGTTTTTCGTTTATGTTTGTCTGTTTCTCAGGAAAACATCTTACATCGAGGGATGCAGTCCTAAAAAGTTCAAGCATTAATTTACGTGTATTTTAAAATAAACTTTGTTTACGAAATCCGACCAAGGTAATAAAATCACAGGTTTAACTTGTAAAGGAATACATAACGTTCTTTTAATTTTCGCATTTACTCGTTTTCAGGTCGCATAATTCCTTGTTTGATGGAAGGCGGATATATTACCAAAGAAATTAAAATCGCTAAATATAAGTACAAAATATGAGCCGCGCTGTGGGAAAAGGGGGCTTAATACATATGCATACAGTGTCGTTTCCGATCTTAACTATTTGACTCGCATTTCGTTAAGAAGAGGCTTCCTTTGAATGAAACATTCAATAAAAGATTCGTCCCTGTGCGGACTTCTCGGAATAATCTGGGACCACAATTAACGCACTTGCTTTAAGCCCCGTTTTCCCGGAGAGTGACTCATGTGTATAAAAATAATATTATAATGTGTTACAATATATGAATACAGTGTGAATTCTCATATTATCGCCTGTTCCTGTTTCAGATATATCATATCAGGTGGGGGTAGTGTGGACGGACGGGTGTGCATTTGGAGCGCCAGTGTGAACACCACCGTCACAGACTCCGGCAACTTCGTGGCCAAAGTGGATTGAAGTGCAGATATTTATTCAGGACGTGTATCCGAACACGTATTTACTCAACAAACAAGTTTTCTTGATGAAATACCATTGTTTTGTCATACGTGCATACAATTATTGAAATGATTTGTTTTAATATGTTTCTTTTTACATACGTGCATATATTTCTGGAAATCATATTTTGTACATGTTTCTTTGCAATGAACTTGAACGTGCAATTATACCCTTTGTTAATGCCTTTAATCTGCTATTTTCTTATATATCGTTAAGTTAACTTCATTTTTTAAGCTCATATAGGCACAACGAGCTCATATTGATCTTTTGGGATCGCCTTTTATCCGTCGTCTGTCGTGAGTTTACCGTCGAACGTTGTGTGTCGTCAACATTTGCATTGTAAACACTCGAGAGGGCACTTCTATTGTACAATCTTCATGAAACTTGGTTAACACTCGAGAGGGCACATTTATTGTACAATCTTCATGAAACTTGGTTTCAATTGTTCTAAGAACGTACAGGCCGAGTTTGAAAATGGTTGTGGTCTGTTGAAACGCATGGATGGCGGGGGCGGGGTGGTCTGTTGAAACACATGGATGCCGGGGGCGGGTCGGTCTGTTGAAACACATGGATGCCAGGGGCGGGATGGTCTGTTGAAACACATGGATGCCGGGGCGGGGTGGTCTGTTGAAACACATGGATGCCGGGGGCGGGCAGTTTTCGTCACATGGCTATAGTAGCTATAGTAAAACCTTGTTTAAACTGTAGAAGTCACATTTTTAGTCCCATCTTTATGAAACTTGATAGGAACATTTGGTCAAATGTTATCTGGGCCAAGTTTGAAAAATTGTCCGGTCCGTTGAAAAACATTTCTGCCAGGGACAGGGCAGTTTTCCTTATATGTCTATAGTGAAAAATTGTTAACACTCTACAAGTCAAATGTAAGATCCACTCTTCACGAAACTTGGTCAGAACATTTGATTAAATAATATCTTGGCTGAGTTTGAAAATGGTTCCGGGTTTGTTAAAAAACATGGCGCCAGGGGACGGGGCAGTTTTCCTTATATGGATATAGTTAAACCTTGTTAACACTAGAAGTGACACTAATAGTCCAATCTTCACACAACATTTGTCAGATCATTTGTGGCGTGTTCTGAGAAAACTGGGCAAAATGCTTGTGCGTAAGTGTCATCCCAGAAGGGGCCTGTGCATCCGCACAGGATAATCCGGGACGACACTTTCCGCCTAAACTAGATTTTTGCTTAGAAGAGACATCATTTAAACCAAAAATTCCATAAAAGCGGAAATTGTCGTCCCTGATTAGCCTGTGCGGACTGCACAGGCTAATCTGGGATGGCAATTTACGCACAAGCATTTTGCCCAGTTTTTTCAGAACACGCCACAATTGTTCTAATGACATCTTGGCTGAAATGGACAATGGTTTCGGTTCCCTGAAAAACATGGCCGCCAGGATTTCTTTCTGATTGCCACATTAATTGTCCAATCTTCATGAAACTTGATCAGAACGTTTGACTCAATAAAATCTCGACTCAGGATGAAACTGTGTGATGTGAGCTCAAAAACGGTCACTTTGCCAAATAAAAAAAAGCATCTTTTTACGCTAGAAGTCACTTTCTTTGTCAACTCTTGAACCTTGGTCGGAACAGTTGTTCTTATGATATCTCAGCTGAGTTCAAAAATAAAAATGGACCGAAAAATTAAATATTTATGTTTCATTAAGTACATGTATTGTTTTTTAACTCCACATTGTCAGAATAGTTTAGTTCCTTCGGGTCTCAGGTGAACGCCTTAGGGCCCATTGCCCTCTTGATTCAAATTAGGTTCATTCTGGGAAAACGGGGCTTACTTCATGTGCGTAAAATGTAGTCACATTGGGTGGATCTTGCTCAGACTTAAACATTTGAATAACAGTAATGGGTGGATGATCGTAAAGGAAGGAATAGTGACTGCGGCCAGTTTTGGCTGAATTATGGAAATTTGTATATTTTCCCTACTTTAGAATATATAGTGGATTTGTCTGTGCCCAACATTGTGGGGGCGTAAGGGTATGCGACAATTTTCTAGTATACATTTAGTGTGTAAAGTTATATTTAAAATTTTATCAGTAACATTTTGTATATTCTTATTATAAACAGAATAAATACACACAACGTTACCGTGTTAGTTTGGCTTATCTGAGCTTCCGAGGAGCGACGAAATACTTTCCGATGTAACTAATATTTATTATACAAAACCTTGAATGGTCAATTGAACAAGACGCTGGAACAAGATGCTCGACATTCAACCGTCAGGGCTGTAGTGTTGTCCTCAGGAGTGTGATAGTACTATCAGGGCTGTGAAATTGTTATAAGGGCTGTGATAGTACTATCAGGGCTGTGAAATTGTTATAAGGGCTGTGGTAGTACTATCAGGGCTGTGAAATTGTTATAAGGGCTGTGGTAGTACTATCAGGGCTGTGGTAGTACTATCAGGGCTGTGGTAGTATTAACAGGGATGCGATATTGATATCAGGGCTCTGATTGGGTCACCAGGGCTGTTAAATTGTTAAATAACAAATATCACAGCCCTGATGACAATATCACATTCCTGATGATGACATTACAGCCCTTATTACACTGTTACAGCCCTGATAACAGCGATGATGACATTGCCACAGTGCTGATGACAATATTACAGAACATATCACAATGTGAAAGCGCAGTCGGTGTGATGGTCGTTGATACTAATGTTGATAGAGATGTTGCTGTTGTCAAAAATTCAGATTGAGCTGTTGTTGATGATGCGATGGTTGCAGATGATGTCGCAGTCGATGTGATGGTCGTTGATACTAACGTTGATGTTGTCGAAGTTGCAGTTGGCGTTATTGTTGATGTCGGTCTGATAGTTGTTGTTGTTATCGCAGTTGGAGTTGAAGTTGATGACGATCTGATGCCGAACACACAATCCTGTCCCGACCCCTGATTTGACGGTCGAATAATACATTGCGAAGCACAGCATACTCTTGTTCGGCGATGCACCTGTCGGCAACACGCTGTGTTTGTACATGGGCATCCAACATTTGTCTGTGCCATTTTCTGTGGAGCAAGATGTGCAGGTTCGAACGCACTAGCAACTAAATTGTTGGTTTTACATCGACCCTGAAAACATGAACATGTTTTAACAACATTTATAATGCACAAATCGAGTTTTTTTTTTTTAATCGAGACTGACCAACTCATAAATATAGCAACTATTAAGAACGAAACTAAGTACATGCGTTAGACACATGAAACTAAATAACATTATGAATGATGAATATGGATCAATGCTCGACTGTCATTGGTGTGAGTTAATCAATAGCATGTATACTAACTGTCATAAGGATGTTGGCGTCTGAGTCGCATGTCTCCGTGAGACGTCCGCCTGTCTCCGTGAAACGTTCGCATGTGTCCGTGAGACGTGCGCCTGTCTCCGTGAGATGT
>VMBQ01005190.1:0-40421 GCA_007657795.1 Dreissena rostriformis
GATTCGGGCTAGTGAAATTTCCAAGCTGGTAGCCCGATATGGCTAGTGCCTGAAAAAAAATAATGCCAAGACTCTACTCACCCTGTACAATTATCTGTGAAATTTCAAAACATCCGGTCTTAGCGCCACATCAGAAGTAGCATTGACTCATTTATAAATGCATCGCAAAAATGAGGTGGCAAATCTCCCCAGGCTAATCAGGGACAACACTTTCCGCCTTTATGGTATTTTTCGTTTGAAGGAAGTCTGTAATAAGCAAACATCCAGATTAAACGAAAAGTGTCGTCTCTGATTAGCCTGTGCAGTCCATTTACCTGTACAAACTTCACAGGCTATTTTGAGAAAACACTTTACACAGATGCATTAAGCCCTGTTTTCCCAGAGCAAGGCTGAAAAATCAATGTTTCCATTTCAGGAGGATAGCGAGTTTGAAGATTCGGAAATGGAAGAGAGCAATGAGTAAAGGACTGGACTACACAACCTGGAGGCCATTTTAGAAGTGATTGTTGATTTTTAGTTCTTAGACCATTTGTTCAATGTATTTGTTAAAGCCTACACACAGCAGAGTTTAATTGTCACTTGAGATAAATATTGTCATTGCGGATATTAATTATGTACATGTTGCATTTAGATTTTATAAAGTAGATGTTATGCTTTTTAGACCTTTAAGCAAATTGTTAGCAAATGTTAAATAATTAAAGAGCTATTGAAGTTATTAAGTCAGTATAGTTATCTAGTGCCTGGAAATGTGTGTTGGGTACAAAGCAATCAAAAGGTAACATGGCCTGATGAGGAAATATGTTAATTGATATCTCCGCCTCATGATTATATATATTTTCTGTGCAACATTATTAGTCCATTATTATCATGTTTTGGCAAATAAGGAATTTGGGCTATGAACATGTGTATATGGATCAAGAGATGGAGGTTCATCCTGAAATACATTAGTAAGTCGGGACAAACTATGCCATTTCCTACCCTGGGTTGCTAGTAATGGGTCGGAAGGTAGTATTTTTTTTGGGAGGGGGGGGATCATGTTCAAGTTTGCGTTTTGCCAAGGATTGTCCGTGACACAATTATAAATCTATGTAAGCAGGTGTCTAACCAATGCAGCTAATTAATTTTTCCCAAAACACATTTACTAAAATGAAAGAAACACTCGATATCCATCCCCAAAACTAGATTAATCCTTTTACAAAACTGGCCTGAAATCTTTTGAGTAGACTGGGGACAATTGAATTTGCTCGGTAGGAAATGGCAAACAAAGATATTTTTATTTGTTGGCCTCATTAGTATGTCAGCTGTCAGGAAGTTTGTTTGCTACACTTAAATCCTTCTGAAGACGTATTTTTATGTATATTGTAAAAACTTAAATTGAATGTCTTTAACTTTTAATGCAACAGAATGAGACATTTATACACCGTTTAAACATAAACACTACACTCAAGTATGCATATCTATGTTATATAATTTCTTAAAAAGAACAATAACCTAGATGGACAACTGAGTCTTCTCTCGGTCTCTGTCAAATCATGTAATATGGTTTCCAACCCTGGAAATGCAAGCCTACCAGACCTTGTTAAGGATCATTAGTGGCGTGTTCTGAGAAAACTGGACGAAATGCTTGTGCATAAAGTGTCATCCCAGATAAGCCTGTGCAGTCTGCACAGGCTAATCCGGGACGACACTTTCCGTCTACACTGGATTTTCGCTAAGAAGAGACATCATTTAAACCAAAAATTCCATAAAAGCAGAAATTGTCGTCCCTGATTAGCCTGTGCGGACTGCACAGGCTAACCTGGGATGACACTTTACGCACAAGTATTTTACCAAGTTTTCTCAGAACAAGACACATTACAGTGCACACTGAGAATTGCACAGGAATAAACCCCCTCTGTTATGTGAATCCTGCATTGGTTTTATTCCTCTGCTTTTTTCTTGCTACTGTGTGGCCATTGCTTTATATTGTGTTGAATATGAACTGTGCTTTGGGAAAATCAGGCTTAAAGCATGCGTTTAAAAAGGCTTATCAGGGATGACACTTTTCACTTAAACTGGATTTTCGATAAGAAGAGACTTTCTTTAAATGAAACATANGTATTGCGATATATACCGATATACCGGTATATTGTTGCAGCACTAATATCTATGTTATATAATTTCTTAAAAAGAACATTAATCGAGATGGACAACTGAGTCTTCTCTCGGTCTCTGTCAAATCATGTAATATAGTTTCCAACCCTCGAAATGCAAGCCTACCAGTGCTTGTTAAGGATCATTAGTGGCGTGTTCTGAGAAAGCTGGGCAAAATGCTTGTGCATAAAGTGTCATCCCAGATAAGCCTGTGCAGTCCGCACAGGCTAATCCGGAACTACACTTTCCGTCTACTCTGGATTTTCGCTAAGAAGAGACATCATTCAAACCAAAAATTCCATAAAAGCAGAAATAGTCGTCCCTGATTAGCCTGTGCGGACTGCACAGGCTAATCTGGGATGACAATTTACACACAAGTATTTTTCCCAGTTTTCTCAGAACACGACACATTACAGTGCACACTGAGAATTGCACAGGAATAAAGCCCCTCTGTTATGTGAATCCTGCATTGGTTTTATTCCTCTGCTTTTTTCTTGCTACTGTGTGGCCATGCCATTGCTTTATATTGTGTTGAATATGAACTGCGCTTTGGGAAAACCAGGCTTAAAGCATGCGTTTTAAAAGGCTTATCAGGGATGACACTTTCCACTTAAACTGGATTTTCGATAAGAAGAGACTTTCTTTAAATGAAACATACCATAAAAGCAGAAAGTGTTGTCACTGATAAGGCTTTGCGGACATGCATTGAGCCCTTTTTTCCCAGAGTGCTGCTCATATTGTGTTGATGCCTTGATGGCTCTCTGTATGTTAACCCTTTGCATGCTGGGAAATTTGTCGTCTGTTAAAATGTTGTCTGCTAAATTTCTAAAATTAGCATTTTCTTCGATTTTTTTTCAAAGAATACTATCAGAATAGCAAACAGTTTGGATCCTGATGAGACGCCACGTTCATCTGGATCCAAACTGTTTGCAAAGGCCTTCAAAATTCGGTTCCCGCACTGAAAGGGCTAAATTGTTCTCATATTTAAAAATGTTAAATGTTTCGTTTGTGTCCCATCAAAACCAGTATGGTTGTTTCAATCAATTTTATTTAAAAAATAACAAATATAAACTTCATGCAATTGTGCAATTAATCACTTTGAAGCATATTTGTCAAGGAGTTTAAAATGAGTTGTCAAATTTTTAAAAGGAATACGAGTTTGATCATGGATTCTGTAATTGATGTCCCAAATGTGAAAATTATGCTCGGCATCATTATTATTTACCCATTTCTGGATATGCTATTTAAATGTTCTTTTTGTGGGTATGACTGTAGGGAAGAGTTGTTGTTTATGAGTTTGAATGTACGGAAGAGTTGTTGTTTAGGAGTATGATTGTACGGAATAGTTGTTGTTTAGGAGTATGATTGTATAGAAGTTTTGTTGTTGAGGAGTACGATTGTAAAGAAGAGTTGTTGTTGAGGAGTGCAAAAATTATTGTATGAAAGAGATATTTTTAGTTTGCTTTACAACTGTACAATGGAGTTGTTGTTGAGTTTCCTTGACACCTGTATGGAAGAGTTGTTTAGTTTCCTTGCAAGTTGTAAAATGAATAGTAAATTGAAGTTCTTTATAATTAATGTTTTATTTCACCTGTACCCACATTGAGGTGTCGTTATGTTTTGTATGTTTTACTTGATACCGGGGTACTTATGTTCATAATTTTATTTTATGTTACCGTTACTCAGCTTATTTTACCTTTTAGTTTTAAGAGGTTTTAGCCCAAGTGGATTATTATATGAACTTGACTCACTAAAGTGTGAATAAAAATGTTTGAAGATTAACCTTTAAGGTACCTATTTTAATTAATATTTGAATCTGTTATCCATATTTTATTACTGCTTACTGTTAAATTTTTGTAATGTTTTACCAGGAATATGTCTGTAAACAGTTTGGTTAAAACTGTTTATGTACCAAACAGTTGACAATTTGATGGATGACATTGCCTGGGATATAATCTCTCTTCTTCGATTGGTTGCCCGCACGGACAACCATCTTTAGTACTTAAGTTGCCCAGCCAAAGAGTTAAGAGTTGAGATCCATACATGTCATGTATGTTATAACTATCTTTAGTACTTAAGTTGCCCAGCCAAAGAGTTAAGAGTTGAGATCCATACATGTCATGTATGTTATAATAGATAAAAATGAAGAAAGCTGAATGACACATTTTCAAGAATTATGGGCTTATTTTGAGTCTGAATCAAATTGATTCATTGGCCTTAATATGTGAATGCTTCTTTTGATTCACATTGACCAATTTTTGTTCAATGATTAATTGCAAGAATGTTTCAAGCAAGTTCCATGGTCGGACTACCAACTTTTCAAGTTTGAGTCATTCGCCAAGGGCAACAAATAATTTATATCCCTGATTCTTAATGATAGCCTTTGCCTAATACATTTAATAATTGGACTAAGAAAATTTCTACTTGGCCTTAAAATGTTCTTATTAGAAACCAGTATCTTTGTCAAAATGCAGGGCGCATTATTTTCACCATTGGGTTGCCCTACATTTTTCAGGAGTGGGAATGCCATTTAGTTACAATGTGCAAATTAATGGGTAATAAAGGTAAACCGTATTTAGTTATGAATTAGAAGTTCAAAGTTATTGAGCCTGGTTAACAAGGGACGACACTTTACGCATAAACTGGATTAAGGCCTAGAAGGGACTTCCTTAAACACAAAAAATAATAAAAGCGGAAAATGTCTGACTGCGGACTGCACAGGCTAATCTGTGACAACACTTTACACAAATGAATGAAACCCTGTTTTTCATAGTGAGGCTCAATTATTAACAGCTGATTTTGCAATAAGGAAGAATGTGTAGGGCTGAAATTAAGAATCATTTGTAATTAAGTTGTTGAATAGCTTTGTTAGGATTTGTAATGCTTTGTTAGGATTAGTTGGCGTTGCTATGCATACCTTTGTAATTGATTATAAAAATCCATTAGAAGGTGAACTAAAAAAAGGACGCATTTTTGTTGTGCTTTAAGTTTTTTTCTTTTTGGATAATTTAAACATAAGTTGAATACCAACTCACAGTTTTATTCCAATTTGTTTTTCAGATTGTATATGCGTTTTGTACATAATTGTGAAGTAATTAAAGATACAATGTTGCGTGAAAACATAATTTTGTTTGTTGTTTGTTAAGGTCAGTTTAAGTTTATTTATAAACAATTCAAAATGAATGCCAATATCTTGTTACAGGAAAAGTTTGTTACCTTGTAAATGTGAATTTGATGCAAGTCACAATGTGTGTAAGGACATTTTTATGTCCCCCAGTCTATACTGGGGGACATATTTGCCCTGTCTGTTTGTTGGTTTGTTTGTTGGTTTGTTTGCACAAACTTTAACATTGGCCATAACTTTTGCAATATTGAAGATTGCAACTTGATATTTGGCATGCATGTGTATCTCATGGAGCTGCACATTTTGGTGGTGAAAGGTCAAGGTCATCCTTCAATGTCAAAGGTCAAATATATGGGTCAAAATCGCTCAAAAGGGGACATAGTGTTTCACAAACACATACCTTGTTGATTATGGTATTTCATTTTGTACTTATATTTGTTGTCACAAAGGCTTTATATTATTTTTCTGTCACCTTTGTGCAAGAATATATATACTGATTGATTTCACATAACATGTTACTTTTTGTTAAATGTGTGTTCAACCGTAATTCTATATTAAGTCAAGTGACTGTAATTACAATTTTGGTAAATTCTTATCAAGGCAGGGATTTCTATTCTTGCAGAAACATAACCAATGATTAATATTCAAACGTATCATATTTTAATATTATGCATGTGAAATAAGTGGGTATACGATCAGTTCATAGTTAGTACACACCTATGTACTGTTTACTCTTGCCTTCTCCTTTTGAAAAGTTTATTCAGGGTTGGTGGTCTCTTTTTGCACAAAGTTAAAATTTGTTAAGTTGCATATTCACCGTGGGAAAACATGGTAACTAATGCCATATGCTTAATTTGTGTGATTTGTTTGAAGACAAGATTTGAACTTTATTATTTCATTTTAATATTTTTGACTGAGTCTCATGGATATATTGGAAATGATGAAATTTTGTATAAAGTATTTGACATGGTTTTGTTCGCTGAATGTTGTTTTTAAACAATATGGATTGCACGGTGAATTGTGCATTGAATCATTGTTTATAATTATAATAAATGTATTTCAAACTTAATTCTGTTTTCTTGTTGTGGTTCTGTTTGATTGTGGTTGTTATCGCTAAGAAAACTGTAATTTAAAAGGGTGAAGTTAGAGATATTTATTGCAAATTAATAATCTTGAAAGACACATCCTCAACTAAGCTATGTAGTAACATAGTTTTCTACATTGAGGTAATTACTTCAGCAGGTGGTTTACAGTCGATAACTTCATGAACCGATCTTAATGAAAAGTGTGATAAAGAAAGTATGCATTGAGATTACACTTGGGATTTTATTTGAGCTGCGTCGGGTCATGGTCATTGTTACAAAAAGTAGAAAAACAGTTTCTGTTCAATAACTTCATTTTTGGATGGAGATTTTATAGCAAAAAATAGCATAATTACACCAGCCTGGAATCTAGTCAGAATGCCAGATATGGTAGGGGATGAAGAAAGTGAAAGAAGCCAAGGAGGAATGGATTGAGGAGCAATGTATCGATGTTGACAAAGATATCACCACAGGCAGCATTAACGAAACATACAGCACGCTAAACGGAGACTAGTCAGACAAAGGCCAGTGTTATATCAGACGATAACAGGTCGACGTGGTGAAGTGGATATGGTGTCCACCTAGCGATCGGGAGGTCATGGGTTCGATCCCCACTGTGGGAGCGTTCTTTCGACACAAAGTACTGGTTCTAGTTCCAGGAAACGTACTCGAGAGCTTTTCAAAAAAGCCTTAGGCTTTCGATGCAATCAAGCTTAAATAAATAGGTTTAAACTAACAGGAACCTCCTGACAGAAAGTGCCGCGGTCCTGAACAGATGGACTGAATACTGCAGCGACCTCTATAACTACCCGCTTCAACAAGACCCAGTCTCCTTCAGAACGAACCCAAACCAGAAGCGGACGACGAAAGTCCGTCTATACTTAAGAATGAGGCGGAGGAGGTAGTCTGAAGTGCAGAAAATCTTGGGGAGTGTAATAGGCACGAAGAAGAGGCAGCGACTGCAGCAATGACGGCACTACGCCAAAATATCTGGGGACAGAAGAAGTGGCCCAAGGAGTGGAGCCGTTATCTGGCCAATCCCCTACCGAAAAAAAGGGCTAACTCAAGCTGTGCGAGAACTACCGCACCATCAGCCTAATCTCTCACTCCAGCAAAGTAATGCTACGCATCATCCTCAACCAATTTGAACATAAGGCCGATGAACTGCTGGCAGAAGATCAGGCATGACAGCATGTCGTTGATGATCTCATCCCGTACTTTGCTATTTGCCTTCAGTCTAGCCAAGTTGAACAGCTTGCCGTTTGACCGGGTGTGGGGATATACACCCTCGGTTGATGTTCCAAATGCATGCTTGGGCAGGACAGCGAAGAAAATGCCGGAAAGAGTGGGAACGAGGACGTATGTCTGTTTGACACCGTTGCGGGAAGGCATCTGACGTCGAGCCCTCATATTTCACAGGCGGTATTAATTACGTCAATACGAGGTTTGTTCTCAGGCCTAAAGCGGCGAACCTTCTACGGCTGAAGCCTCTTCTTGCAGCAAATCAGCGAGTGATCGGTGTCGCAGTCACCAATGTAACCCAGCCAGAAAAATCCCCGACCACAATGGAATTGAACCCGGAACCTCCCGGTTCCAACTCAGGCAGACACTCTATCGCGTCGCTATAAAAGCTAGCTCATATAGCAAGGCAGTATACGTTCTCCTGATACCGAACCCTTCTACACCCTCCTCCATTTGTGAAATTCTTCCACGAATTTTCTATTGCCACGGTATCTGTGGGACGTCGGACAAACCACAACCATACGTATTGTTTTTTTACGTTGGGCGCCAATGTTACCCAGCCAGAAAAGGTTCGGGTAAGGAGGATGCATTCCACGGCAGATTGCCTGGAAATGATCAGGTCGAGCTGGTGCAAGTGTTTGGATCGAGAATGTCTCCAATATACTTTTTGCGGTGGTTTGTTCTGGAAGAAGGTGTTGGTTATGTTGAGTTCATTATCATCTTTCCTTCGCCGACTTTTCCTAGACATGGGGACCAAGATTTATGGTCGGCGCCCACTCTGGCATTAAAGTCACCCAACGGTTATAGGTGCTCTTCTTTGGGAATCCTGTTGATAAGCGAGTCTAGCTGGCAGTAGAATTCGTTCTTTGAATCTTTGGTTTCGCTTATTGTTTGTGTATACACGCTGATCAGGTTGACTTGCCCTGAGGTGGTGTGGTGGCGAAGTGATAACAGTCATTCAGTTCCTTGTTGACATGGTTCTACCACCACCAACAGAGGATTCCCGAGAGCGAAACCAAGGAAATACTCTCTGGTTTCCTCAGCACTCTTTCCTTGTCAGAAGAATTAAAATTCCTTTTCTTTAAGTGTTCCAGAATCAGCAAGCATGTATTGTTTTGTTGCAGACTAACAACGATCAAGGCGATGCAGCTGGAGAACTACAGGAAGGCCATCGAAGTACAGGAAGCGCAGCTCGAATGCTTGCAAAAAGGCTCGCGTCTAGCAGATGCATTTTTATTTGTTTTTAGTTAAACTTTTAGTATTTACATGTAAGAAAAGTTGAATGGCTGTACGTTTTATGAACTAAATTCGTTTTCGTTCGTTTGTATCGGAATAACTGTTATGTTATAAAGGACTAATTCTTAATAATACTAAAAATGCAATTAATTTACACTGTATTAGTAGTATACTAAGTTAATACAGTGTGTAACGTACCTCAAGCGAAGTATGTGCTTGCGATGTGCGCCCTAACACCTCGTCCGTCCATTTGTCCGTTGTTTGTATCGGCTGCTGGCTGTTCGTCAACAACTACGTCGACTACATCGGGCTCCTTCCAGAGCAAGGCGAGGTTGTACAGAGTGGCACATACGACAATCCCTTTAGAGGACTTCGCTGTGATCATCCTTATCCGTTCATGATTTAAGTTAAAAAAACAGATTAATCATTTTTATTAGTATAATTGTGAAGAAAATTAAATACACAACGGGTTCCTATAAAAATGTCTACTTTGTTTCCAATGTCATGATCGAATTTTAATCGACCAGTCGGGATCATTAATGTGGTTTTATTCAGAGTACATTAGGCTTTAAGCCCATAAGTAAAACATACCTATAATATACCATGTAGTAAACAGTGGTCCATGACATATAGGAATATAAATATACTATTTTAATAAAAATAAATTTACAATTTATAACGAAAGAATTTGTAACTCTAAAGACATGCATATTCAAAATAAACAGCTATATTTAACATTTATATATTAAGGTAAGTATATAATGTGCATATTGTATAGTCGTAACTTATTCAAAACAAACTTAAATGTTCTAACAATGTGTATACATATAGCTTGTATTGCTATGATTACAAAAAGACAATAATATATGGAAAGAAACTATTGATAATATAATTCAGTTCTCTTCTCAATTTAGCTGCTTTTAACATAAATATTGCAAGATTTTTAATTGTTTTAGCGTTGTCAGTTTGTAAAAGTTCGATAAATTGTTATCATATTTGTGCGATTCCAATAACACGTGTTTAGAATCGACTAGGGCTTCTGTATTATAGGCTAATTCGAAGGTTACGTACTTTTGTTTAACTTTACAATATTTAAAAATGTTATAAAATGCACTTATATTATGACAATAAAAACCGACAAAGACTGTTTCTAGCTACATCATAATGAAAACATAAAAGCACGAACTTAAGAAATTCAACGCTCTAAATCTATTTATCTAACGCATTTATTGTCAATAATCCGTTTCGCATCATTAGCGTCTACTTATTTTTTTCAATT
The DNA here is from genome assembly GCA_007657795.1 of Dreissena rostriformis. NCBI lineage: Eukaryota > Metazoa > Mollusca > Bivalvia > Myida > Dreissenidae > Dreissena > Dreissena rostriformis. The sequence continues at coordinate 10,097 of VMBQ01005190.1, forward strand.
TATTAAATTATCTTATGCAAAGCAAGAGAAGTGCAGAATACACACAGCATATTGGCTTCTTTTCAATATTTAATAATTTAACCTATATATTTGCATTTTGTTTACTACGCCTGCTGTGACTTTGCAGGCCGATGCGGGAGTGGCAGTCCTTGTTGAATGTCGCGCACTCAAAGGGCTTTCAGTCAGGTGCAGGGCGGCGCGCGCTTTTTGTAGGCTTCTATTTGGAGTTGCATGCTCGGATCTGCTTGCCTCAGCTACCTAGATGCCTCTATGTATTGACTGTCGCCAGGCGGTGCGCTTAAGGCACCGCACGTGAAATGTGTTGATGCGGCGTCCATGTCGCATGAGGTTTGTCAAGGTTTCGCTACCATGCTGAGTGACACAGGCCTGATATACCATGATCTTGGTCTTCTCTGTTAGAAGCTTATTTCCCCAGACTCTCTTTGCTAAACTGGTAGCGGAAGCGTTTCGGATGCGCTTGCAAAGCTCATCGTCGATGGACAGGTTTCTGGTGATGGTGGACACAAGGTAGGTGAAGTCGTCGACCACCTCCAGTGTATAATCCCCGATCTTGATTCAGTGTACGTTGCTGGAATTCTAGCACATGATGTTCGTCTTAAAACGGTGGAACAGTCCGGGTCTTCTGACCAGGTCGAAAGCCTTTGTAAGGTCGACTCTGTTCTCTGCACTTTTCTTGGAGTTTACATACTGTGAAGATCATGTTGGTGGTGGATCTGTCAACGAGGAAGCCACACTGAGACTCAGGGAAGATCCTTGCTGCAAGGGTTTGGAGTCGGTTTAAGAGAATGCAGGCAAAGACCTTCCCAACCACGCTCAGCAAAGATATGCCTCTGTGGTTGTAACAGGCACTCCAGTCACCCTTGTTCTTGTTTTTTTTTTGTAAAGGGTGACTATAGTGGCATCTCGCATGTCTTGCGGTACTGCGCCTTCCTCCCAGCACAAGAGTAGAAGATCATGCAGCGGTTGAGGTAGGGTGTTCTTTCCGCATTTGATAGCCTCAAATGGGATGCCGTCACTTCCTGGTTCTTTGTCACAGCTCAACGAGTCGATGATTTTTGGCTAGTTCTTCAACAGTGGACAGGGCATCAAGCTCTTCCATTACAGACAGGTCACGGATGGCGTCGATAGCGGGCTCGGTGACAACAGTTACCTTAGAGTAAAGCTCTGACTCGGCTGCACTGATAGTATTTAGAAACGAAAACAATCCATAACAGCGGAAAGTGTCGTCCTTGATTAGCATGTGCAGTCGGATCCATCTGCGTTAGTTCACCGAGCTTATCCTCAAACGGACTTAATCACATAATTATGTTGCAAAATAATTGAGCCGCTTCCTGCGAAAATGAGTCATTTGCCATATACGGCCAGCTTCGATCCAGATTTATGAATTGACGCAAGGTTTTGCGGTCTCATTAGCGGACAGTGTAGCAAATGCGCAGGCTGGTCTGGAGATACGATGGCCGCATGCGGCAGCCGCATAAGATCCATTTGCGTATGACGCGACTTAATTACGTTCCGTATACCGCTGGTTGATGTTGCTAGCACAAACTTTTGAAGAAATGTTCTGAACCGATATACGTGTAATTGTGTTTGAAACAACAACGTTTCAAAGATTCCGTGTACGGTTCCTGGTTCAGTGACAGCGCAGTAATACCAGGTTATTAATAGCTCGTGATCACCAATTACTTCGAGAAAATATGTGACCACATCACTTTCATACCACAATATTTTGTGTACGTAGTTATTAAATTGAAGGCAACGATTTGAATGTTGAAAAGGTGATATACTAGTAGTTTATAAATAAGTTCAGCTCTATGAAAAACTATATTCTATCAAACTTAAAACATAGTCTTTAAAAAGCAGTCATATTGCATTTTGAGTTATGTGCGCATGTATTTTTTTCGTTCAATATATTTTATTATCCTCTTAAATAGGTGTGTGAGGGTCGAGGGCATCCCACCCCACACCGTTTATAGTTGGCAAGCAATATATGCATATTATAGCACATATTTAAACATTTGATCACAAATGGCTTTTACATTAAAATACAAACAATATGTTACATTGATTGAACAGCGGATAGCGAGCAGCTGCGGTTGAGTTAGATTCTGGTGAATCATCTGATAATATAGTGCTGTTAGTCAAATAGTCTTTAACTAGTGTAGAGTGTGTATTCGTGGCAGTCTGGTTATGTGTGGGGCGCTTAACGTAATAAGGATCTTCCAGTGGAGAGATGTCTTTGAGTTTTGGTGATTCAAACGTTATTTGATCTGGATCTTTAGGTGAGGTGAGGAAGATCTTTCTCACTTTGATGTATTTTAACCACACTGTATACTATGTTTTTAGTTGAGTTTAGTTTAAACCAGTACTTGGTGTCTTTGGGGGAGATCTAAAGAACGCTCCCACAGTGGGGATCGAAACCGTGATCTCCCGGTCGCTAGGCGGACACCATATCCACTACGCAATGGCGACCTAATGATATGATATACTTGTGTTCGTACTTGGCTCATAGGTGGGGTAGGGCTGGCATCCAGGCGACATGTACATGGGCGCCGAACTGTCAGGCGCTCCATACTATACGTCGTGTTGTGTAAAAACTGGGCTTAATGTATTTGCGTAAATTTTCATCCCGTATTAGCCTGTATTAGCCTGTGCAGTCCGGACAGGCTAATCAGTGACAACACTTTCCGCTTTTATGGTATATTTCGTTTTAAGGAAGTCTCTTCTCAGCGAAATCCTGTTTAGGCGGAAAGTGTGCGGACTGCACAGGCTAATCTGGGACGACACTTTACGGACTTGCGTTAAACCCCTATTTCACAGATCGCGGCTCATATATATGTAGCGCCTGATATGTGGGTTTATAGATATGCTTCTTTACATGCTACATAAGAATATTGAACGGCGTCAAAATAACTTTTGACTGATATATTTAAACAGAGATTACTAAACTATAATAACACTTTAGTAAGAAATTTGATAACACAACTGTCCAACCCATCGAAAATAATAGTGTTAAGTGTCATTTTGTAAGAGAACCGTCTTTGTATGCACACCAGAGATCTATCCAACAATAATAAAATATTGTGTAGATCCTTGCAACTCATAACGTTATTTTATCATATATATAGCAATAGTATATATGTACCCGAGCCGACAATGACCAATCGAGCTAAAGTGGTTCCCCATTTTGACTTTAAGGTGGTTGACCTTCTATAGCGTTATTCCAAGGTCCGTTTTCGGAATATTCGCTTACCGACGGGAGAAGTAGCTTTAGGTTTTTATCTAACCACGACGGAAACAGTCTCTGCAAACAGGCGCAGGCGGCGTATCCCGGAGGTACAAACGAGGCGGCGTGCCCCGGAGGTACAAACGAGGCGGCGAACTCCGGAGGTACAAACGGGGCGGCGTATCCCGGAGGTACACACGAAAGCAATCAAGAGGCTGCACAAAATTGAGTTAAATGGCCGCTTTGCAAATCAATGATAAAGATACCACAACAATACTTGAATGATGGACGATTAACTTCCATTTGATCTTTTACAAATCCATTGACACTTTACGGTAATAAAATTAGCTTTATTTCACATTAAATATATATTCTATAGAGATTCGTTATAAAACATAAAAACTCGATCAATCCATTTGAACCGATTGTTAAACTGTATTGGTCTACGCCATTTAACGAACTCTTATCAAACAGATTTGTGTAGATAAATATATCTGTGTAACAACGATATACACGTCCTAACTCAATTAAAATGGTATTTATTTTATTTAATAATTAGAGATCGTCAATTGTACATTCCGACACTCTTGATTAAAGACTGAGCATCACTTTACTATTCGGTGAAATCGTGTTCATACAACAATTTAATAATGCATCAACTTATCAAACAGTTTTTAAAATTAATTAATTATAGCAACATATCGACTGGTATTTCCGTCAAATAAAGGCACTCATTATACCTTGTCTATCTTAACTGTTCAAACATACGTTTATCAAGAAGTTGTAATGAAATGATCGTCATTAAGAAACTACATATATATAATCATTAACAAATATAGTTCGATACACGGTTTGAGAGAGGTTCAAACTTAAGCCTGCACACAGAGCAAACGCCAGCTGTTGAAATTATACGACACTTCAGTACATCACATTGAGCATGCACAAATCGATACTGCAAACTATTTTTTGAATAATTAAAGCCGGGATCCACTGGGGGCTGACGAGGTCAAAGCGTAGTCCGTTTGTCTACGACGTCGGGTATATGTTTTACTACGAAACATTGTGTCAATACACAGGCCATCGAAGTACAGATTGGTGTACTTCGTTGAATAACCTATACATTATATTTGTAGTTCGTTGCACAACCAATATATACTCTGTGCAAAACCTATACATAAAGCGACTTGTAATTTCCTTCGAAACAAAGCATTTGAATGATTAAAATATATTTTCGTAACCTGTTTTGTACTTTAAAATGTTTAATGTACAGTGTATCAAAGTAACATGTAGTTTCATTTAAGTTAAGTTACTGTAATTGGCTATTTTAACAGAATAACCACCTTATGCATTACTTCAAATCAATATATTTCGATTTTAGCTCAAAATCAATGTAAAGTTTGCAACTACGCGCATTTGTAATTAGTGTGTTATTGAAAATAAGTACCTACCATTACTGGATGTTCCGTTCTCTAATCCATAAATACCAGAAAAGATGAAACTCGCCTGATTAAGTAGTGAATTGATAAAATGTTTAATAGTAAAACATATACCCGACGTCGTAGAGAAACGGACTGCGCTTTGACCTCGTGAGCCCCCAGTGGGATCACCGCCTTGGAACGGTCAAGCATGACGAACATCAAAAACCGCACAAGTGGAAATATACTTAAAGTTATCTCATCACAATTCAAATTACTTTTATTTAAAACCGTATTGCATATTGTATTGCAATACATATGCCTCTCTTGTATCACAAAGTCAATACATTTGCAGTGTATGTCTACTTTATAAGGTATTTCATTGTTTCCAATGGAAATATATTAATGATATATTAATATCGTCGTCGTCGTCATCATCATCATCATCATCGTCATCGCAATCGTCATCGCCATCGCAATCGCCATCGTCATCGTCATTGCCACCGCCACCGCCACCACCACTACCACCAATACCACCACCAACACCACCACCAACACCACCACCAACACCACCAACAACACTACCACCAACACCACCACCACCACCACTTCCACCACCACCACCACCATCACAGCAGCATCATCACCATCAGCAGCAACAGCTGCATCATATCATCATCATCATCATCATCATCATCATCTAAATGTTTAAACCCTCAACGAGAATAAACCTATGTCACCCAAGTACATGTATCGCTATATGGAAACATTTATTTTAACATGAAACATTTTTATGCAGACAACACTGTTAACATGACAAATGATGTATTTGTACAACACGAATTAAATCCAATTTTTCTACAGTTAGTTCTTGACATTTACATTTTTCTATCGCTTATCTTTTTCTCGCTTAGAATTCACAAAATGAAAAAGGCCTAATCATCTACACAATTCTTGGCCAAACGCCCCTATTGGACCCTCAAACTTTCTACCGAGGGTCGTCTTAGTGACGTTTGCAAAGAAGACCGACAAATGACGAGAGATTATGTCGCCATGGTAACCGAAAGCACTTTTCAAGACTTAAGCTCCGAGGCTTCTGTGCGCCGAAATCGATAAGAATTCCGCAGCAGCATTTCACTTCATCCAAAAAACGAGGCTAATATGAAATCGTCGAATTTCCTTCATCATTCTTAATAAGAAACGATTTTCATGTCTGCCGAGGAGGGAATTTTTTTTTTTTCTTTTCGTGGATTTAAAGATAGACTCTTAATATGGAAAATTCCTGACAATGGAGGATGCTGCTCGCTGTATGTACGTCGCGTGCTTTATTTTCATAACTAAATATGTTGTTTCATTTTGATATACTACCGAAAACAATCGTGTATGTACACTACGTATTGCCTTTAGATTCAAACCGTTTTCATAAGTGAATGTTCGGTTTCAATGTTTTAATCTTGCAAACATGACTCACATATGAACATGTACAGAAAATGTGCAGATAAATAACACATATATATAGTTATATACGTAAAATGTAATAATCCAGATTGTGAATATTATATAATACAAGTAATAATATATAATAAAAGTAAAAACAAGTGTCTGGGATTTTAAAGTATATATTATACACGCAGCTATTTGATATTCATTTTATTTTACGGAATGAGCTAAAAGTAAAAAAAATATTATCTTTGGAATGTACTACATTATCTACACATCAATAGTATTAATTTTTAGTTCATACGTATTTTCATCACAATTTTGACGTAGTGTGTTGCCCGTAATTGACATTCCAAAATTAAAAAAATATATATATATTAAATTTCATCGAAACTTTTAAGGAGCATAACCAAGTATTATTCAGTATAATATCTTCAAAAATGAGGGTAATCCTTGAAAAGACATTCAGTAATGATTCCTTTACACATAGGTCTCGGGGACCGTCCGTGTTCGCAGGAAAACAAGAGGTAGTAGTAAAATCGATATGAATGAAATGTACGTGAAGAAACGCTATGCGCATACTGTATTACTGTTTAACTGTATTTTTTTTTTGGGGGGGGGGGATATCACTTATGTACGCGAGTTTTGTATATATACATATATTTTGATTTTTAATATATATTAATGTTTAAGGATTTTTAACATGTGTCATTGTTACTAGATAGTTTATCTCCGAAAATGGGAATGCGCTTTGGTTTAATGTTCATTGTCTAGAGCCTGGAGAAATGATATCGATATGTTTCTTTAATGTCAATGCGTTTAAATGATCTGACTACCACTTTTGATTGGTCACGTGCCAAAAACGCTTGAATATTTCGTTCTTTCAGAAAGTTGGATTTTATCATTAGAGGCAAACGTGTTGTATGATAACATTTATTTCAAGACGTATTTATTAAATGATTTCGTTTTACTCTTAAACCTACTAAATTACTTTTAAAAACTATTGGATTTTAATTGTTGTAATGGATTCTTTTGATGTTGAGGACATCAATTGTCTAAAGCAATGTGACACACACACCTGGTTGTGATGGTGATTATGTTTACTGATTATGGATTTATTGTGCATGAATCATTAAACCAAAATAATCGAGAGAAAAAAAAAACTTGTGTAAAATTATTTTTTTGATTTTTAATTGGTTTAAGAAACTCTTTAACAGATACTCGTAAATGGACACCTTCAACCCTCAACATATATTTAGGAATGTGTGTATCTAATACCAAAGTGGTGATCGGGAACATGGCAACCTCCTGCGTGCAGTGGGGCATAGTATTAGATTGGAACAATGACATGTTTGCAGACCCTATGAAACGGCAAACCACAGTATGTGGTACACACATTTGAATATCATTTTTGGAAAAGAGAATTAAGTGCTTAAGTGATAAAGTGTGCGAGGAATAGAAACATAATCAAGAGGTACTACTGTATAAGATACACAATAATTCAGTGATTTATTGTGTTTGAAAAAATCTCTTGATTTGTTTTACAAACAGATTATGGAGTGCTTCATTGTATGTAAGTCTCTGTTCACATTAATGATACGAATTTAAAATAACGTTATATGTAATACCCATCATGCAGATACATAAGTCGCATACTGGTGCCATGAAAAAAAGATACTGCGCCCAAAAAGGCTTGATTCTTTCCCTATTTAAATACATATGCAGCAGGCGACTTTGTTAACATCTAAACAAGAGAAAGAAATTCTCTTTGTTAAAAAGTCTATGCTATTGACTCTCAGTATATACTATATCCTAAATACGAGATATACTATACTAAATATAATATCACATTGAATTTTCTTCATACACACTATTTTACTATACATCATCTGGTATTTTTACCTTTGATATTTTTACTGGCATTTTCACCACTTTACGAATGGCATTTTTACCTCTGGTATTTTCACCTTACACCTGTTATGATCTTAATTTGGTCATAAAAACGCATGACCGAAGTAACACCAGATAAGCGAAAACAGAGCAGAAATCTGTTATGATAGCTAAAAGCTAAGTTGGCCGAGCTATGGACTGTTAATCTGAGCGTCTTGAGTTCGAGCGCACTACCCCACGTGACTTTTCTGGTGGATTGTCATGGAATATTTCTAGTTACTGGCGTAGAAGCTTGCACATGAAATGTGTGAACGGGTTAACTGATCCCCGTTACATGTATATGACCGAAAAACTGATAAATGCGACAAACAATCTAAATATACAAAATTACTATACTATATGTATCACCTGCTTTGTACATAGTTCTGCAGGATACAATACATAATTGGTTCTATTGTTATATTTTCATTTTCATTCATTAATTCATTTTTTAATAAAATGAAATAAAACGCCCGCGTACAGAATTGTTTCTAATTCAAATTTCATCAGTTGCATTTAGTCACTGTTACCCAACATTTATTGATAACTTAAGTACACACAACTTACCGGTAACGTTATCTCGCTAACATTTATATGTTATCTTTTTCATTTGCAGGTTGCACATAACTGCACAGTTCTTAAAGTGTGCGAGCGAATGCGAATGGACATGCTATAACGTTAACTAATAACAGAGGTGTTTTATTGAGGCTTTAAACGTTGGACCTAAAACTGAACCAGTCAAAACAATTTAAATAGCAGTTTGGTGCTGTAGAATGAGGGGACGACTAACACGTTTCTGGATACAATTGTTTGCAGCGTCCTTAATATTTGTGAGCATATATTTCTTGGCCGGAATTGGTCTGCCAGGTGAGAGAAAATATAATTTTGTAAGGAATTTTATTTCTTTCGGACGAAGCGGTGAAGATAAAGGGAAATCTATCAGTGCATTGCTCGAATTGCGCGGAACACTGGTCGCTGAGAGTAGAAGTAGCAACACAGAATCTGGATGCGTTCATCCAAATTTACCACTCTGGACAGATCATCTTAAGAATTATTTCAAGCCTTGCAGTCATGTGAAATGTTCTGACGATGTGAACTGGGTGTATACTGATAGCGGTCGGTTTTATATTTCATCGCCAGCCGAAAAGGTTGTAGGGAAAATTGAATGTGATTTAACGCCGATAGTAAACGATCAAGACAACACTAAATATCTGAAAACAATAAAACATGTTAAAAACGGGTCTAGACTTGTAACGGATACTTTTAAAGCCTCGTGTAAATCTTCAAGTGGAAAAACGTACACAAATATCCATGTCGGCATTGCTAAAATAAGCAAAGCGCACGAAGCACAGAAGCCCCACAATGCAAAATACAATGTATTTATGTACGGATTTGATTCAATGTCGAGGAACATGGTGAAACGTTTTTTACCTAAAACCCACGAATTCTTTGTTAACGAGTTAGGAGGCCACATTCTTAATGAGTACAATATCGTTGGAGACGGCACCCCTCAAGCTCTTATGCCGATCTTGACCGGAAGAAAAGAGACGGAAATCCCCGAAGTACGACGAGGGCACACGAATGCCAAGCCGGTTGATGAAATATTGGAATTCGTTTGGAAACGGTTCGAGAAACGAGGATATGTGACACAGTGGGGCGAGGATATGTCAGGTATTGGGACATTTACTTACAGAATGCTTGGATTTAAAGATCAGCCTGTTCACCATTATATGAGACCGTATCATGTAGAAATTGAAAAGCTAAAGAATAAACGACATTGTCACGGGAACAAAGAAACGCACACAGTTTTTCTTGATTGGTTGACTGAATCAATGAGAACTAACTTAGGCCTTCCGTTCTTTACGTTTGGGTTCTTTGCGGATTACACTCATAATGGAAACGAGTGTGTGGGTCTAACAGACGATGGTAATGTGGCCATGTTTAAATACATGAAATCCCTAAATATCTTCCAGAACACGTTCATTATATTGATGAGTGATCATGGTGCTCGGTTTGGAGCGCTGAGGCAGACCGAGCAAGGAAAGCTAGAGGAACGTATGCCCTACTTCGGAATATTTGTTCCACCCGATTTCCGTAAAGACCATCCAAACAAGTACACACATTTTCTTGAAAGTGTTAATCGCCTGACCACACCGTTTGATATTTACGAGACACTTTTGGACATTCTTGAAGAGACGAACACGTTTGAGCCAACGGACAGGAAATCATATTCGCTGTTTTCCAAGATCCCAAAAGAGCGAAGTTGTTCTGCTGCTGGCATCGAGCATCACTGGTGTGCTTGCCTGAACTGGCAAAACGTCTCAACCTCTGACACCATCGTGGCTGAACTCGCCGAGCATGTGGTTGAGTCATTCAATAATATGCTTGCTAACGTATCTAATGTCTGCCACAAGCTTAGACTTCAACAGGTTATTAGGGCAGTTCAGTTGATATCTAATGATCAAGTATTGAAGTTTAAGCAAAGTATGGACAACGATGGGCGTTTTGCTGATTTGTCAGATAATACAAAATCTGAATTACAGTATTTCCAACTGAAAATTGAAACGATGCCTGGTGAAGGACGTTTTGAGGCCACCGTGTCAATTGATGTTAAGACTGGCAAAATGTTTGTAGCAAAATATGATATAAGTAGAATAAACAAATACAACGACGCTCCGAAATGCATAGCTGATACGTATCCTGAGCTGCGACCATATTGTGTATGCATTTAATTTTTGTACAATTGTATCGTTGAAACATATCGAATACCATGTATGGTAAAAAGTAAACATCGCTATAATCTCTTTCAAGTTATCTGTGCATGTTCGAGTGTGTAATGGACTTATATTTGCATGTGTTATATCAGTATGAATACTGTCTGAATAGATTTTTTTCTGATTGAAAGTTAGCGTTTTTTTTATCTACTGCAGCTAACTGTTATATAAACTAGTTTCTAGCTTAACCATCGCCGATTTATGTAAATATTAATAAGTAGATTATTGAGACTTAAACTTTATCTTTCCTTTTCAGATAAAGTCATTAAAGCTTGTTTCTTTTTAATTTTTTGCGAGTATTTTCACTGAGGGAATTAAGTTAGTGTTTATGTTTAATTGTATATTTTTTATAAGACCACTGCAAATGCAGTTATTTTAGAAAGCAAGGAGGGTTCTTAACATTTTACGTTTTATTAAGTCAAATGTACATATATTTACATTTTAAAACAATGTTCCCTTCAATATATTTTTGTAAAATACTATACTGTGTAACGCAAATATAAATGTATCAGTATAGAATAGCCATTTATAGTGCATTTATATTCAAACTATATACATTTTTGTTAATGCGTTGTATTTTTTTGTGCACTTGGACATAAGCTGACGCGCTATTTTCTTTTAAATGTTGTATGTAGTCTTTTTGCATTAGTTCTATTAGATTTTAATTATTCTACGTACTTGTTTCTTTGGTCAAAACCTGATTATTTACAACTATTGTGAATATATGTCGGGATCGCATTGACATTTGGGTCGCATTTTCCTTCCCCGTCTTGGGCCTTCCTTCTTGCATAAACTTTAATTCGAACAATATATTCTTAAACGCTGGTAAGATTTTCATGAAACTTCATATACATAACCTCGGGCCGCCCTCTTTCAAAGTTGTTCGCCTCGTTCCGGTAAGCTTCATTTGCGGGTCAATTGATCTTAAAATAGATTTAAAAAATGTAAACTTCAAACATCGTCTTCTTAAGAACCGTAAGAACCAATGGTAAATCTTTTGTATGTAATGGAACTGTACTTAGTTTCGTCAAATCATGCTCCTATTGTCAAAATTGGCTACTTTAGTTGTCACATGATTTACATAGACTTCTATAGCAAATAACTAACACAAACAATGTCTGCAACCGCAAGTGTCAGAGGCTTACTATTTGATGTGAAATATCGTATAGAGGTCCTCTCCATATTATTTTCAAATCATGTCCATGTGGTCAAAACTGGTTACGCCTCTGAGGTCACATGATTTATACAGACTAATAAAGCAAAACATATGTAAACATCTTATCTGAATCAACAAATCCATGAACTTTAATTAATTAGTATGAAACATCACATAGTGGTCCTTTACACAGTTTATGCAAAATCACGCCCCTGGAGTTAAAGCTAATCAGGTCCCAGGGGTAACGTAATTTATGTATCTACTTTAGGTCTTCTTTTCTGAAACGGATAGTCTCATTACTCTGATATTTGGTATGCATCATTACGTAATTGGCACATACATAGTTTTTTTTAACCCTTTGCATGCTGGGAAATTTGTCGTCTGCTAAAATGTCGTCTGCTGAATTTCTAAAATTAGCATTTTCTTCATTTTTTGTCAAAGAATACTATCAGAATAGCAAACAGTTTGGATCCTGATGAGACGCCACGTTGTGTGGCGTCTCATCTGGATCCAAACTGTTTGCAAAGGCCTTCAAAATCCAGTTCCAGCGCTCAAAGGGTTAAGATTATGCCCCTGAGGCCAAAACTAGCCATGCCACAGGGATCACATAATGTATGGATTCTAAGTTATCAGTAGTCTATATAAGGCCCACAGTTTAGATATTGAGCATGTGGCATCATACAGTGGTCCTCTACTAAGTTTGTTCAAATCATGCCCATGTGGTCAAATTTGACCATGGTTTTGCAGTACGGTCAAATATTTTATATTTACTTAATTAACATAATAACTTTCAACAATTATCTGAAACCACAAAGCACACAAATTCGATATTAATTAATTGCCATTATATTATGGTCCTTAACAAAGATTGTTCAAATCATGCCCCTGAGTTTAAAACTGGCCCCATTACACAGGCGAGCGACCTAGACCCATCTTGGCCCTAGTCTATCGTTATTGTTTACATTCTGTTTGCTTTTTTATTGTTTGTTCTATATTGTTATAACACAATAAAAGCGTTCGCAAATTTGAATTTTGCGACACATAATTGGTTGACATCTGTAAAACCTATTGTGTATACAGCTATGTATTTCGGATCGTTTTGCTTATTAAAGAATTAGTGAATGTAGAATTGTTTCTCGTGCCATTTAAACAAATATTGATTGATTGTAAAATGAAGAACTGATTAGAATCCCTAAGAAATTCTAATAGATATGATACCTCAAATTAGTATTAATTCATGTAAAATTCAGATAAATACTTATTTATTCATATGTCTTTTTACATTCAAAAGTCTTTGGCTATTTTCCGTTGTTTTATTCATTAATTAGCCTTTGACACTGATCGACATTTAGGCATTTTTAGAGAAAATTGTAATTGCATATGTTGAATATAAGTGCCGTGCTTTTTTAAAATGTCTAAAATATAGCAAAGAAAGGCAGATATATATTTTGTCATGGTAAAATAGTGAAAACAATCTTCAAAATTTCTGCAATCTAATGAAAATGTCCGAGGCAAAAAAGTTAAAAAGCATCACATTGTTAATGAAATAATGAAAAAGAAAGATGCTTAGTAAATTTAATTAACACAACTGAATATGTTATATGTTTTTTTGTTGTATGCTGTATTTTGGACTGGTGACCTTTATTTACAAATAAACTTTTTCATCTTGATTAAAAATAACACATTTTAAAATGGAATTTTCGTTATCTGCGTGATTAGTGCAAGGAATGATCTGAATTTGATGTATTAGCTTATTGGGCATTCGCATATTATCAGGTTGTTCCGATCTAAAAATTACAACTTCTTTCATGTTCACATCAAGACAGCATCCTGATTGGACGTAGCCTTTTTTTTCCGATACGTTAGCAAATTAAAACGTATTTATTTATGACCGTATTCTTTCAAAAAAAAAGTTGTCAAATGTTCGACTCTCAACGACGTTACTTTTCATTCGTACCGAATGTATATATATAAAACAGTTATAGTGACATCTTAAGTAATGTACAAATGGAAATACAATGGTCAGTTAATAATATATAATTTTCACATGATAAATAAAAATAATACAGTTTTAAGAACATTATTCAAATACATTTGTATATTCAAGAAAATGTGTATTAAAAAGACGAAACACGTGTTTGATAGATAAATACGTATCTGTTATCATAATCTAAATTTCAAGTTTAGCCAGCTACGAGTATACAATAGAGATAATTGCGTTCGGGGAGCGTTTAATAAATTTCAAATTCAGCTAGCTACAAATATACCATATATCTACGAGTAAACAATAGATTGCATTGTTTTCGGGAAGCATTACTAATTTGCAAATTCAGCTAACTACGAATATACCATGTATCTACGAGTAAACAAATACAGTGAATTGCTTTTAGGAAGCATCACTAAATTTCAAATACAGCTAGCTACGAGTATACAATAGAGCTAGGAGTAAACAATAGAGTGAATTGGGTTCGGGAAGCCTTTAATACATTTAAAATTCAGATACGACACTAGAATCAAACTGAATTCGTTTAAAGAATCATTTACTAAAAATGAATGAAATATATGTTTATTTATCAATATAAAATATAATTCATATACAAAGTTAATACATATTTAACATTTCTAGCATAACGTTTTACCGGAAGTCTTAAAAAAGGTAAATAAGTCGTATTGAATAAGATTTTGTCATATGTCTCAAACACGGTTTCACCATATATTTCAAATAAGGTTTAAAAGTGCAACTGAAAAAAATGTATGTCATGAATCATAAATAACCGATTAGTCTCGAAGAAGGTTTTTCGATGCGTCTCGAAAAATGTTTCACAATTCGTCTCGTAAAAGGTTTTACCATGTGTATCGATACATGTTTTACCATGTGTCTCGATACATGTTTTACCATGTGTCTCGATACATGTTTTACCATGTGTCTCGATACATGTTTTACCATGTGTCTCGATACATGTTTTACCATGTGTCTCGATACATGTTTTATCATGGGTCTTGATTAATGTTTTACCGGACAATAAGGTTGACAAGTCGTCTTGTAAAAGAATTTATCACATGACTCAAATACAGTTTCACCATAGGTCTCAAATAAGGTTTGACCATGCATCTGGAAAAATGTTATGCCACGAGTCTTGAATAACCGATGCGCGAATATAAACGCCGTTTCTTTTTAATCTTCAAAGGCTAAATACCGGTAATTTCATACATGTGGCGATTGTCACCGATATGTCGTTCGAAGAAAACATAAAGTGAAATAAGATAACAACGTACTCGTTTAAGAGTCTTAAAATTACAGCTAACAGCCGAAGGCATTGCGTTGTAATTATAAGAATCAAATATCATTTTTCGGCATTTCATCGGTGTCTATGCAAATAAGGCGTAATTTTCTAGACAGTTTATACGCCACTGAAATGCACAAAAATGTTATTCAATATTTAATGCCTTTTCGTGTGTGTTTTTTTTTTTAAATAACAAACATGACATTTCTAAGGAACTTCATTTCTGCGCGAAATCTCAGGAACTTCAGTTCTCGTTTGATGAAACTTTATATACAGTGTCCTAATAGGGTATACATGGGCATATTGTGGAGTCGTTACACTCCAATGAGTATTATCATCTTTGTTTTCAATTATAGCATTTTTATTCCTGTGCGACATCCAAGGAACAAATGCCATGCGTAAATAGTGAGGTTTTTCCGGTCCTTTCACCTTTCATAAAGAAATTGCCTATTATCGTATTCATATGCTTTCACATTAGTCATACATATAAAGAGCGCATTATTGGGGTGCATCCATCAGTTTCACTGATATTCTTGTGTTTTACATATCTTCTTTGTGTTGTAATGTCCGCATTATACATTTGGTTTAACCAAGCTCAAAGGCATATATGCACAAATCTAGTCTTATCGTTTTGTCTAAAAACACGATCGATATTTGTGCACATATACAAACGTAATGATTATCGCTGTATCAGACGAATTTTACATCTTTATTATATAGCTTTCATAAAAATATAACAGCAGCCTTCATTTTGTATAGATTGTATTTACAATAAATCAGATGACGAAGGCTCATGTGGATAAATATAGAGTACCTTAACCCTTTGCATGCTGGGAAATTTGTCGTCTGCTAAAATCTCGTCTGCTGAATTTCTAAAATTAGCATTTTCTTCGATTTTTTTTCAAAGAATACTATCAGAATAGCAAACAGTTTGGATCCTGATGAGACGCCACGTTCGGTGGCGTCTCATCTGGATCCAAACTGTTTGCAAAGGCCTTCAAAATCCGGTTCCAGCGCTCAAAGGGTTAAAAACAAAATAGATACATTTGTGCAAAAATACCTAGCTAAAGTACTTGTTGAGT
The DNA here is from genome assembly GCA_007657795.1 of Dreissena rostriformis. NCBI lineage: Eukaryota > Metazoa > Mollusca > Bivalvia > Myida > Dreissenidae > Dreissena > Dreissena rostriformis. The sequence goes on from VMBQ01005190.1 coordinate 26,421, forward strand.
TATTGCAAGATCCAGAGTTCGATTGTTGCTTATTTCTGTAATTATAGCAGCCACACTTTTTGTATGACGAAAACAATGATGTGCTTTTTCCCCATGTGGCCCTATATTTAAACACCAAGTTTTATAAACCTATCGTAAATACCTTTTAGATGTGCCTGGATCCAGATTTCATTTTTCACTTATTCCTGAAACCATATCAACCGCACTGTTTGTCGGACGAAACAACTGCACACAGTTGGTAAGGGTTGAACCTCAAATGATAATATATATCAGAAACATTCTAATTTTGACTATAATGTGCATATCCCCCTTATTAACCTCTATCCACATGACGAGTTTCATCAACCTAGCTTAAGTGCTATTTGATTTATCGCCGGATCCAAATTTTTCGGACGGACATACGGATGGACTGACAGTTAACATATAGCCCTCGCCGGTGAAACCGGAAGGGGACTAATAAGCATCTTTATGAACAGCATTTCAAATGTTGAAAGAACTTCAAAGCAACAAATTTATTATTAGCCCTTGGCAAATGTCGACACATTTAATCCGTATTTGTACGGGAATCGATAATCTGTCGATGTGTTCTATGAATACATCCGTACAAAATATTGGCAAATTCAAATTGTGTACATGACATAAGTACGTGATTGTGTTTTCGACTGTTCAGACGATAATAAGGTTAATATTTTAAAACCCAAGTTACCATTGTTTCGTCGTTTTTTCCTCTTCTTTTCTTCATCTGTGTTGCTCATCTGCTTTTTAATGGGTTCATTTTACTTTTATAATTTTATTTGAAACTTTGATGAAATTCTGTATAGAGAAAATACTAAACGCTCTTCTAATCGCGACGGACACTAAAGTGATTTTTGCTTGACAACCTATGTTCATAGACCGAGAAAATTAAATAACCCGCGATTTGTAGTCAAGAACGTAATCTACTGAGCTAGCCAGCTCGATAATAGCGATCTAGGCAAAAGATTACTGCTCTTGATACAGTTGAAAGACTAACAGATTGATTTATATAGTGTACGAATGTGAACAACGAAAAATGTGTGCCCTTACGAAATGGGTTGGCAATTTTGATGGGAATGCACAGGCAACAAACTGATTACGCACTTATTTGGAGATTCAATACTGACAATAAGCTGGAAACAATATGGATTTGCACTGAAAACAAAACAACTAGATTCTGGGTATGCATGGTGTTCTTTTAAGTTTGATTTTAGCATCTGGTAACATAATGGACGTTCTCTGGAAACAAAATGGCATGAGTTAAGAGATCTGTTAATACATCGACTCTTGCGTTATTCCCATTCAGAACTATACATTCATATTCTCAATGAAAATTGCAATATGAACTCTGAGCTCATTCACTCAATCAAATGAAGAAATATTATAAGTAATTTATAACAAATCACGCATGATAAAACACTAACAACACATTGGATTCACACTGATAATGTACACAGTTGTTCTTAAGGGTGTAATAATAAACACTTAACATATTAAAGTTTATCATAATTATTAACATAAATTTATTAGAAAAACACATTATGGTATCAGCGTTTTAAAATATGCTTTAATTGATTGGAATACATCCATTAAAACCCAGACTCAGACATACATTTAAAAATATGAATTGTGTTTACAAGTACAGATGTTACGATAATAAAACCAATACTTATACTACTATTGCTTTCAGATAGTATCAACTCGTAATTGAAAACATGACACAGTGTAAAATGAATTTGAACCATTATTTTCAATCGTTTTCACTATCTACACACACGCATTACTCGATAGTTTTGATTACCAAAGGTAATACATTGTAAAGTATACACCACGCAATTCTAATTGTATAGTAGTTGCATGTTAATTGCATGCCCATCAAGGAAACAGGAAGATTTACAGTTACCGAATTTAATATACTGTAAAGTACTCACCGCGCAATTCTAATTCTCTTCCGGTTGCATGTTAACTTCATACACTGTAAGGAAGCAGGAAGGTATACTGTATCACTAATTTCTTTAGAAATACCTTTTTAAAATGATCAGGTTTTAACAGCAACAAATAACATACACTCCCAACAATTGCTAATATTTATGCATTATTATTCCGCTGTCAATACTAGACCCAGCTTTAGTCTATTCATATGAGGCCGTTGTCAATTCGTTGATTATAAAATGGAAAAATTACATGTTTGTGAAAAAGTGAATTGTATATTAACCTATGGAGTTAATTAGAAACTAAAATAAATTGTATCATATCAGAGCAAGAAACGTGTGTAAAATGTTAGTAATTATTACCTTGTATTAATATAGAACAAAATGCTGATCGAAACAAAACAAATTTAAATTCATAATGGCAACTGGTGGACCAGCGCCTTCGAATTTGGGAAATCATGATTCTGTTCATGTTGTGTTGGACACAAAAGGTATGGACAGATGTCAAGAACACGATCACAAGATCGCGTATTTCTGTCAGGACCATTCCAAACTGTGCTGCAATGAATGTTTTTTCACTCATAGGAAATGTGAAAATGTCGAAAACATTTCCAATGTTTCTGGACAAAATGGTCAAGACCGTGAGGTATTAAGGCAATTATTGGAACGAATGAAATTCGATTCTGACGCTATCGTTACAAAATATACACAATCTAAAATAGGACTGGACGTTTCTATTAAATGTATTTCCGAAGAATTGGATTGCATAACAAATGATATTTTGCAACTGTTTGAAGAAACGAAGAGGAACGTTATTATTGCTGCAAACGTATTTAAGGTCCAGGAGGTAAAACGGCTAGACAAAACAATCACACCAGCTCTGAAACTTAACACAGAAATAAATGAAATATTACCAACGTGTTCTGATATTTTACAAAATGGAACGCCACAGCAAATTTTTATCGTTTCAAAAACGATTGAAGAGAAGCAGAGGCTTGTTGAAAAGCTTAATTGTGAGCAACAAGGAACACAATTGTCAGGAAAAATGTCATTGTCCTTTTCGCGTGAGTTGTCGGCACTTCTTGAACAGAAGAATGAAATTATAAAACTTAATATAGAACAGCACAGTAGACATTCAGGTTTGTACCTTATCGCTCTAGATGTTATTACCTCTATGTCTGTCTTATGTATTTTTATTATAGTATTTTTCTTATTAACCGTGACTATGATTTGCAATAGTCAATGAAGAAATAACAGTTTAGTTAATATTGCGTTTACGACAGTTTTAAGCGTGTTTTTCTTATGTTGTATTGGTCATTTGGCTTTAAAGTACCTTGCAATACAAAGTGGTTTCTTTTCAGTTTGCGAGTCGCTTCTGAAGTCAAACAAACATTCATTTAGTCGAGTTTCAACTTGTTTTTCAATTGCCTACGTTATTGATATCTGATCAAATATCAAATATAAAAAATGTAGTTTTTTATCATTGAGTAATAATTTGCTTGAGTGTTTACATTTCAGAGGATTCTGAAAATAGTTCGGACATTTTAGAGCCCTTACGACCATTCACGCTGAAGCAACTTGTTTCCATTAACCTGATACCGGCTGGAAAAGACGAAATGGAACCTCTCGTTACAGGACTTGACTTTCTGCCAGACGGGAGGCTAGTAGCCATCGACCACTGCAATTGGAAATGTTTCATACTGAACGACCAACTGCATAATATGGGGACACCCTACAAGTTCAAATCGAAGCCGTTTTACGTCGTATGCCTTTCTCATAATGAACTTGCAGTAACGCTGGGCAACAAGACCGTATGTGTTCTGTCCGTTCATTCTGACAATTCGTTCAGCTCGATAAGAACAATCAAAACATCCACACATGTTAACTCCATTAGCTGCATGGAATCGTCAAAACTCGTTGTCAGTACAGTCGAGCATACGCGACCAGTTATAATGGTATCAATGGAAGGTATAGAGTCTGATTTTGATAACGTGACTTTTCCGAAGATGACGTACAAGGCTGGTGAAAGTTATTGCACGTACGTCCAGTCTACAAACACGCTGGTACTCACTGAGAGGTACGCGAATAGGGTCTACATGTATGACACCGTGAAGGGTACGTCAAAGACAGTCACTGATGACAGAGTACAGGGACCACGGGGCGCCTGCGCTGGGCCTGGTGACACGGTGTTGGTGTGCAGTAGGAAGACAAACTCCATAGCTCACCTGACTTCTGACGGTGTTTTAATTGGTACATACCACGTGGGCTTGAATTACCCGTTCACCCTATGTATGAGTAAGGATTGTCGTCGGCTAGCGTTAACAAATAGTTCTCATGCCGAGAAGAAACTGTGCTTGTATATGCTATCACCGATATGAAAGGACATGCGTCAAAGATGAAGGCCCACGTACACATAGAGAGTCGTGTTTTAAACGCATGTGATTTATGAAACATGACGGCTTAAATGACTTTTGGGTGAGTTACGTATTTGCTATGTTAAGTGTGTACATACATACAGCTACTTTCTTATTATTCACTTTGGGTATATTGTATTTACATTACAAGATCGATTAATTTACTAAAACTAATGTTCAACCTGTTAATATAACAAAATGAATATTATGTAGAAAGTTGTGGGTTTTTCTCGATGTTGTTATATCTCTTTAAAAAACTTCATTTTTATTGTGTATTTTTAATCATGTATTTTGTATTTATTTAATACGTGTACTTCTTTTATGTTTATCGAACGTTGTAAATCGAAAAATTAATTACGCTTAAAACTTGTGTGGCGTTGACATTGAATGGCACGCAAGTTATGTTCTAACGATATAAACTTAGCGATATATTTATAGTAGATTAGTATTATTGCTTTTAGGAATATATTCATTTAATGAAATTATTTTAATTATACTTAATTAAGCGACCGGTGTTAAATGTCATTTTTGTTTTATTTTTTATAAATTTACTGCGTTGAACTGCATACATCAGTATTTGAGGGATTTGAATTTTCCTTTTTTCCTACAAATCAATACACAATCGATCACTTTTTTGTAAGATAACATTTTGTGTAGAGAAACTATACGATGAATACTAACAAAATCGTTATTACTTCACCGATTTAAAATGAGGTTGTTTGTTTTTTTAATTACGATGTCGATTTCTGAAATGTTTGTTCAAATATTTGTTGAATATGGTTTTTATATTTTACATAGCATGTTCTCAATTTTAGTAAACAATTTGGATTTTATAGCTATCTTTTCAAACAGCACAAACTGGAATGATTAAACAATCGATATATAGATTTACATTTTATTATTAAATTTTGTACGTATTTTTTCATTAAATGCACCTCTTTTTCTCAAACCGAAAGAGTTTTCGATAAAAAAATACAAGAATTTTTGTTATCAATATATATTCAATACTTTATAACGAAGCCTGCGGGCAATATGCGACTTATGCTAAACGCGACAACAATTAGTTTGGGGATTTCATATTTATTACATTTTCCGTGAGATCTGTTTTACAAAAATACCATGTCACATACCAAGACATTACCAAAAATGATATCCATGAAACTTTGAAACAAAAACGTATAGTGAAATACCACATATAAAAAATATGGTGAAGATTTGAACCACTTCAACTGTTATATATGCGTGTTTGTCAAATTTTCTTACTTTACTCATAATAAAATCAGCCAATAGAAGCTGTGTTAATTACTTCAATCCAGATCGCTCAACGTGACATTTGAGAAATAATAACCATCTTTCAAATCAAGGAATTTTGAAATACTTAAATAGAAATAGTTGAGGTCTCTTTGCAAGTTGGATTGATTGTGATCAAACTATCCTGCTAAATGGAGTTTAACACACGAAAGTTCAACATAATTTGTTTTATGATTCCATTCCGTGAAACCTAAAATATCTTCAGTTTGTTTAGTGGTGCATAAGTATTTATTAACCATGATAACTTAAAGTTTAATTCCTGTTGCAACAAATGGGTAGCGTACAGATTGACTTGGTCGTAAATAGAAGTCAGGGCAGTATTATCTATGTAAAATAAAGTGGTAAACTGTTTATACATTACAGGAAGATATTTTTCTCAAAAAGACAAACAACAATTGTGCATAACAAAATGACAATAGACACCTTTGCATCAAGTCAACATATTCTTCATACAAAGGGATATTTAAATTGTTTTGTTAACAAAAAGATATTAAAAAGAAATACCAGTATCAAATGTCATACAAGCTTTTAACATGTTTATAGTGTTACAACGTTACATTATGAAAGACAAATTGACATATTTTACCGAATTTGTTTTGAACACATACGAAAAGTTTTACAAGTCATGTATAAACAATACACTTCCAATTTAACTCTGATTGTGTTTGAATTGTTTCAATATACCAATATGTATATAGTGTGTTTATGAACGACATGAATGTTTTGGTTTTGTCTCTGAAAATATCTGCCATCACAAACAACGAAAAGCCAATAGCCAACATGGTTTAGCGATTCACAGTGTCGCAGGAACACACACGACTTTCTTAAGACAACCATTTATCTTTGATTGAACTGTGTAAATGTAAATATTGTGATTGTCTGACTTATTTTACAGAGTAAGTTGCAATAATAGACATGATTATTACTTAGTGTGTGCATAAAAAAGTAATTTATCACAATAACTTTACTTCAGCAGCTCAGATGTTCACTTAAGAGATGGTGAAAGAATTTATCGATTTATCATGCAATATTTTTAATATGCAATACAATAATATTAATAAAATTTTAGAGGGTCAAATACACGTGTGTTTTATTTGTAATATGCAATAATATAATATATTTTACATTTTAGAGGGTCAAAAGCACTGGGCTGGGTTGTAGCACATTAACAACATAATACACCATGTAGTCCAAAGCACATGTTATTTTTATGTTATGCTTGTATTCTTTTAGATGGGTTGGTCTCTTACAATACGCATAGATTGGATGTAAGTATTATTACGTTGTCAATTGACTGTAAAAAATATATAGCATATAGTTTATTATTGTGAACAGTTTACAAAGTATCAAAGGGAAAACATGTACTTTACAAATACATAATACAATATATTATATGATAGAAACAAAATATGCACCTTCAATTGTTAAGGGTAGGTGAACCTTAAATTCTCCACAACCGGTGTGAAAGGATTTATCTTAAGTTTGTAAACTTTTCGCATAATTATAATTTCTGTATATACATGTTTGTTAAAACTAAATTTAAATATAAATTGCTTATTCATTCAGTTATCATATGTCAATGATCCTATAAGTTGCCATTTTTGCACACTATTTTTTTTAATATGCTTTAAAATACAAATATTTAGCATTTAGTCATGTTTGTTTTCTATAATAATCATGTAGGTCACTAAGCTATTGATACAAATATAAGATTAAAATAAATGATGTATAAGGTCATTTTTGTACGTTGAATGTGATAAATACAATATTCGGCGGGCCACTTTCCTGAATAATTAAGCTGCACAAATGTCATTTATATGTTTGTGAAACTTCATAACTGATAGATATTGTGTTAGTATATTTATGTATATAATTCTAGAATTTCTAGTTAGCTACAACCTTTCTACATCTTTTATACATACTATCTTTGAAGTTTGGGTACTCTTATTTATTTCCATTTAATTGGCCTAAGTGTTGGACACGGCTACTGTGAATTTTGCTTTATTTGTGTAATAAAGTGTTCGTACTTAAATCAGCTTTTACTTGTTTGTTTTTTATTCGAGTCGCGTCGATTTTATAATGACAAGTATATGTATAGATTAATCTTAAAAGTTCTTATATGAACAATGCATTTAAAATGAGATACCTTTAGCATTTTTTAATCAATCAGTATAACATGGTTGTTGATGAACGTCTCAGCACAATACACAAAGTTTTACTTGCATGTAACCTTAAACCATTACAAGGGAGATCACTGCGCAAGCAATTTGAAGCATTTGTCCCCAATGAATCAAAATAAAACAAATAAAGTATATATACAACAGCTTTTTTAAATATCGCTTAACGATTGGCACTATTGTGTTTACTTAATGCGATGTAATTTTCGTGTAATGACAAAAGTATTCGGTCATCACATTCTGTTGTTGAATAACTGGAGGAAATTCACAAAATACTGATTTGTGTAATCGAAAGTAGACTAATAAATTAAAGCCCCAGGCCCAGAACTAAGTGTAATGGCAACGGGTGGACTGAACGTTTCCAGCCAATTGAATTCAAGCGATATCATCGAGAATGGTGATGTCATACGATCATGTGAGCCCTGTATGAGAGACGACTCGTCAACAAAAGCAACAGTTTTCTGCAAGGTTTGTAAGGAGCTACTCTGTGATGAGTCCACACATCAAACACATCAAAGAAAAACCTGGTAGGTATCACCTAGTCATTATTCAGGACATGGGTTCAGCCGCAGAGATAGTTGATATGAAAAATATGGACGTTTGTCAGGAGCACGGCAATGCCCCATAAATTATATAATCAAACATGGACAGCGTCGTGTGAAAATGGGTGTTATTTCATATGCGGCCAGCATAGCTCCAGACCACCTGCGAATTCGCCCGGTCTGGTCAGGAGCAACCCTGTCCGCTTATGAGTGTCTCGTTCTGAGAAAGCTGGGCATACTGCTTGTGCGTAAATTGTCATTACAGATAAGCCTGTGCAGTCCGCACAGGCTAATCAGGGACGACAATTTCCGCTTTTATGACATTTTTCATTTAAATGGAGTCTCTTCTTAGCAAAAATCCAATTTTGGCGGAAAGTGTCGTCCCTGGTTAGCCTGTGCGGACTGCACAGGCTTATCTGGGTCGACAATTTACGCACAAGCATTATGTCCAGTTTTCTCAGAATGCGACTCATTAAAACCACGAACTCTTGCGTGACTTCATAGTGGAAAGGAAAGCTCCATATCAGACTTCGTGAATGCATATTGGCATAAGACCCATTTTCGCATTACGTGACTTAAGTGGTTTAAATGTCCATTCGTTCTATGTGATAACATTATGACTACAGACACAGTGGCGTATTTAGATAGATGTTATGTATTGTTGAGATACACGAATAAGCAAAATAGTTGTTCATTTGTAAATAATTTCTAAATATTTGTAAATAAAATGGTGTCTTTCAATCCGTTACTTGTATGGTAAACACATTACTATTAAACTAAATCAATACTTATAGGGCTTTAAAGTTGTCAACTTTCCCAAGACAAGAGTAATTAGTTATGTCCGTAGGTTGGTCTGTCGTAACCACGGTGACTGCGGTCAACGGCGTTTTCTGTCATAAATCTTCCTTGTTTATTCGTCGATTGTGTATTGACCATGATTATACCAATTCAAATGTTTACAAGGTCTGTGGCTATCTATACATAAACATTGCATTGAAATAAGTTAACGTCAAGCAAAACATCTACTAAACGTTATTCAGTATTTTACACTGGTAAACACGAAAAAAAACGTCTTCATAATTTATTACAATAACCATTATAAGCAAGCAATGAAATTAAAGCGCCCAACTGACCCACAAGTAAAATTGGTCGTTTATATGTACAAACGTCTTGACCACGCTTCATCGAGATCGAGTTTAATAAATGTAGCTTTAATAGTGGTAAAAATGTCTTTCAAGATTTGATCCGGTAACCTATTGTTTGAACACAGATGGCGCAGATTTGAACTTGGTCTAGATTTGATCAAAGCAACCAGCTAGATCAAGTTGTATCGAGATTGAGTCATTAATGTGACTTCCAGACTGGTAACAATGTCTTTCTTAAAAAAGACACGGTGACCTAGTTTTTTTAACACATGATCAAAACTCGAACTTTGTTTATATATTGCAAGATGTCAAAGTTTCATCAGTACTGATCAAACAATGTGGCCTAGAGAGTGCCAAAGGTTGATGACGCACACCGCACGACGACATAACGTTAAAACCTAGCACATTGTCATGAGGAATCAATCAAATGTGGATCACGATATATATAAGAGTCACTTAATGAGTTAAATAAGGGGCCAATAAAAAGCAAACTATATGATTTTGTTGAAACCGCACTTTTAGGCCGGTCATAAAGTCTGTCTCCGGCACCTGTATCGCATAGCGAAGATTCACCTTCATGTGTTTTAAAACCGACAGAAGACAGAAATATAATTCCTGGAGAATATCAAATTCCAATGTGGTCTTCAAAAGCAACACAATGTGTCAGTAGTAGTTCATAGCGTGAAAAGAAATACTTTGATAAAACACCCGTTAAATAAAATCTACTTTAATTATGAATATTATATCTGTCATATGTGAACTTACTACTTTTATAGTTAGATGTTGTGACTCTTATTTGATTTGTCTGTCAACGACATAGTTCCTACTATAATAATCAAACATACATGTACATTTCGTTAACTCAAAAGCCGGCGCTTTTTTATTGATATTGGCAAGGCATGCTACACAACTGACTGTTCGACGTTCAATTAAAAAACACGTTTTTTGAAGTAAATAACTTACAACACACGGCAGTAAACGAATCTTTACAAGACATGCCGTTAAACAATAAATGGATAAACATGTTGTTTGTCGCACCAAACAATACAATCTTACACCAATACAATCTTACAACATCTAATCATGACCGCAACGCCCTGAAGTGAACTTCGGTTAAAAAAGTCTCTCTGAACTGACAAACAGCTGAATGAAAATACTACTCCTATAAGGTGTATACCGATAGCACACATCCAACATTAATAAACAGTTTGTGTGAGTATACACATTCAGTTATCTATTGTTGATTTTACGGTTTGTTTCCAATCAATTGATTAAAATAGAACAAAAAGGTTTTACCTGTTACATCAACATTTATTTAAGATTGTGGCACACATTTTGGAAATAAAATGCTTTGAATACAGAAATTTTACTGTGGTTTAAAGTTCAACGCAAACACAATGCAGACACAAATAAACTTTACCAATTTTCTGATCCTTTGCGGTAATGGACGTATGCAACAAAACCAGGGTTTCGACATTGTACTTCTCGCGCGGTTCTCACTCTGTGTGAGATTTATGTGGAGGGTGTTCTATATTCTGCAACCAAAGTTAGGTGGAACAATTTGTACAAATGTCAGATATTTAAATAAAAACAAGTTTTGCCTCAGTTTAATATTTAAAAAAAGTAGATGTATGCAACTAGTGGGCCTTACAACAGTCCAAGCACGTACAAAACTAAACATTTTAAACAAATAATTAAAAGTTATATTATGGATAAAATGTTTTAACTGAACAATGCCTAGAAGTGAAGATCCCGAAATCAAAGCATATTCGTCCCTGCAGAAACAACGTCCATTATAAATGTCCATACATGTTTTGACTTGTTCTTATTCTTCAGACGTTCGCTATTCGGTGTTTCAAAGATATGTTAATAATGGCACTGCAATATTCGTTTTCGGAAACATCGAGTCGAACATCGTCTGCAATACGGTGTTCCAAAACAAAGAACTGCCTGATTGCCCACTACAACCCAGCGACCTTGACCTGCGCGCCTGATTGCCCACTACAATTCAGCGACCTTGACCTGCGCGCCTGATTGCCCACTACAACCCAGCGACCTTGACCTGCGCTCTGTTCGATTACTTATTGCCCACTACAACCCAGCGACCTTGACCTGCGCGCCTGATTGCCCACTACAACCCAGCGACCTTAACCTGCGCTCTGTTCGATTACATGGACATCCAGCGAGACGGAAAATTCTCGAGCACAGTTGTTTGGGAAATAACAGTAATTTAAGCTGTCATGTGTTGCAGAGTCTTATTTAGCAAACACAGACAATCAAAATATTACAACAAAACAAATGCGATAACAGTATATTTCCACAAAATTCATACTTAGTAAAACGTCAGCTGTACACGCAGGAGACAAATCTTATTACGATATCACGAGGTTATTTAATTTAAAACATGTGGCCACTCTCCAACCAGTCTGACACATGATTAAACACTCAAAACAACACAAAGAAAAATGAACTCAAATTCAGTCACCGCCTTGGAACGGTCATTTTAAAGCATTATTGGTTTACACCATGTACAATTGTTATCTCCAAACTTTATACATTGCCCAACACTTCTTTTACAAAACATGACATCCCTAATAGAATTTGACCCAATAGCATTACAACTCAAAGAAAAGTGTGTCTAAACGATTGCAAATATTTAAATTTAAATGTCAATTATCAATGGTTATATGCAAACAAGAGCAGATGGATTGTTACTTTCTAATGCAGCATACAATAAAACAAAACAAATATAAGATCTCGTATATAACCAAAATACAGACAAAGTGACACGTCAGCTGCACCGACAGGAGACACATACTTTTATATCATGAGTTCTTTTAATTAAAAACAAGTGGCCAATATCCTACCAGTTTGGAAGTAGTAGCTACATCTCGTCTGGTTTTGGAAATAGAATCATATAGTTGAAACACAAACTTAAAAAGTTCAATATTCAGATCATCGGCATTCAATTTCAGGACAAACTGACCGATTGTTCTTCAATTCCGTTTACAAAGCTTTTTTGTGTATGCTCATGATAATAGTTTTCAAGAACTTATCACGTGTTTAATCTTAGAATTTGGACAGCAACGCGAAAATGTACATTCGAATAATAACGTATTCTAGTGAGGAAAATTATTCTAATATGAAATACAAACGTACGATAACAATATATACATGTCCAAAATATTATCAAATCAAACTCGATGATATTCTTTACATGTGTAGTTACAGAACAAAATATATCATTGACAATGTGTCATAAACAAGGCAAAAAAGTCCCGAACATGAGCTAAACCTATTAAAGCAATTTCCGATTATATTTTCATTAATCGTTATAATCGAAATAACGTTATAATTATAATTGTGTATCAGGTAATAAACAACGTTTTGATGTTGTGATGCGTTGTTAATAAACAAGTAAAACTAAGACTCGCGATTTAGTTCACAGGAGTCGTTGTTGTTTATTTATCGATTAACAGGGATGCATCAACAAATAATTCTGATAACAAATGCAAGCAGTGAACATTTTTAATTTATATCAAGTGAAATTTCAGCACATCGTGGATCATACAGCCCATCTTCCTCGTACATCAAGGGCATATAAATAATTACTCAATACACATACGTTTACACATTTATTTATTACACACACGAGTAATATATTAGTTTTTCAATGGCTTATTGAAGGAATGGTGTACACACTGTTGTTGTTTTGTGTTGTGTTTTCCAATATTGTTTTAATTTTCCAGTATTTTATAGACATTGGTCACAGGCTTGAAAAAAAGACCGAAACTTGATAGGTCGGTCTTACAATTGTGTATGTTACATCATGTTCATGTTCATGTGTTTACATATCAGTAATGGTAAATGCCCCAAATGTTGCCGGCCTAGCTACGCGCAATTTGCGTGCTTGGGGTTCGACGACAAACTATCGAATCAATCGATGTTTTAAGTTTTAATAGATCGATAAAGGTATCTGAAATAGAAACAATTAATACATGCAATTATATATATGTGTCATCGGCTACAGAAATCAGTACAAATGAGGAAAAATTACATTTTAGTTTTTTGTCATTTTTGAAAAGATGAATGCAAGCATAAGTCAAATCCAAAGTTTTAGGTTTCTATCTATAATAGTTTATGAGATATTGAGTTTTGAACACATGCACCCTTATACGATCTTAAAGCTAAATAATGGTTTTCTATATCAAACGAAAGTGACAACAAACTCTTTTGTAAATACAGTATATATGTATTTGCCTTGCAGTATTCACAAAAAGATGTTATAATTTAGTTAAACTGACCATGTTTTTCATATTTTAAGTGCAAACAAAAGCAATACCGTGGTTGCTATGGTAACGAATGTACATAAAATACATTATTTTAATAAAATTGTCTAAATATCAGGAAAAATAACAAAATATGTAAAAAAAAAATGGCAAACACATCGATAAAACTGTTTATAT
>VMBQ01005190.1:40495-67294 GCA_007657795.1 Dreissena rostriformis
AAAGTTTTAATAGATCGATAAAGGTATCTGAAATAGAAACAATTAATACATGCAATTAGATATATAATCAAGATAATATATGTATGCATTCAAGTGGAATACACATTAATAATGACGAGCGTTGCATGGCGGCGTGAATATTACTCGCAATAAGTTATTTTAATAAATAACTAATAAACACAACCGTAACCGTCAGATGTCTTAAATAATAATACAAACAATTGACAGAGAACATAATTAAAAGATTTTAAGTAGTTACCTGCAGGAATACAAAATATCCTACACAAATAATATAATGTTGCAATTCAATAAATGCAATGGCTGTCTGAAACAACTTTCAACACGCAACTGAATATCGGAGGGAAAGTGAATGATTGGATGTTACGTGCACGTGTTCAGAATAGGTTAGATTCAACTATATGTTAACTATAAAACAACTAAGACTACAGTCTAGGTTTTATATCAGAGCTACCTAAAACTACTCGACACTAATAACAAATAACTAAATAGGAATGTATACCCTGTGACACAAAGAACTGCGAATCCCAACTTTGCAGAACTTTCTTATCATTTAATGTTCTTTGTCAAAATCTTAAGCAGATATTATGGAAAACACGGGAATATACGCGTGAACGCCATTATTCTGTGTTGTTCTATTTAAATTCGTACCACACTGTGAATTATTCGATAAGTTTGTGATATATTTTGTAATGATTGTCAGAAAAAAACGATATTTTACAATTTTCGCATATCTGCCAGATAGGATTTTGAAAAACAGGTTAATCTTATCAGTTATCAAACGAATCGTGCATCACTTGTGTCAAACAACTGTATTGCAAATGTGAAATATCATTTATTCAAAGTTAAGTTCATATTGACATAGATTTAAAAAGAAAGACAAACGCAATAGGACTAGTAATGCACGCACACGAGCTCTCACAATGACTCCCATCCAAAGCGTCAATATTTTTAACAGGAATGCATGCAGCGCGCACCTGTAATATGGGATACATCATTATAATAGCACTGAAGTGTATTTTTCTCACACCTATGCGTCTAATATCTGCTAGAAACTTTATTTGCTGATGATTTTGTAGAATATTTAAAACATAAATTGACATAACAAAACATTGTGCACAAGCTTTAAATTTCGTGTAGACTATCAAAACCTTACTTACATGTGTATAGTTAAGCTTGATACATTTCCACTTTACTTTGCTTAAGTGCCTGTATGTCATTAACTTTTAATTATATAGACAATTTTAGATGTGCTGTGAATTGTACTGAAATTACATTTTCTCATCTCTTATTACCTCAAATGATAGTATAATGTTTCGTTTTCAAGTGCTCAATAATAGCTATTGCGATAACCATATGATCACGTGCGTCCATAAATAGGTTACCCGGTCAAATTTTAGAAAAACCTTGTAACCACTTTAGTTATCATATTTATAACTCAGGCTTGATAAAACTTTGTCATAATGTTTATCTTGACATTTTCTAGACCGAATTTGAATCTGGTCACGTGCGTGCAAAAATAAGGTCACCACGTAATTTTAGTGTTAAAAAAGCCTTGTTACAACACTAGAGGCAACATTTTTAATCTTTTCAATAACTAGGTAGAATTAGAATCTTGGTCAAATCTTAAATAAACATTGTTACCACTCTATAAAAAAAACACATTTTTGACTTTATCTTGAAGAAACAGTATGTTTATCTTGACATTTGTTAGGCTGAGTACGAATCTGGGTCATATGCGTCCTAAACTTTGGTCACCAGGTAAAATCTAAGAAAAATAGTGTAACCACTATGGAGGTCACACTAATTATTCAACAAATCATGAAATTTAGTCAGAATGTTCGTTTTGATAATACATAGGCTGTATTTGAATCTGTGTAACGTGCATTTAAAAGATCAACAGGGCAGATCTTATATAAACTTTGTAACCACTCTAGGGGCAACAGTTATAACTCAATATTGATGACATTTGTAAGATTGTTATCTTTACAATACTAAGCCCAAGTTTGAATCTGTGCCAGACGCGTCTTAAACTAGATAACCAGGTTATATCTTAAACAAACATGTCACCACACTAGGGCCACGTTTATGAAAGTTGGTCAGAATGTCTGTTTTGATAATATGAAGGCCGTGTTTGAATCTGGGTCAGTGTTGTAAAAATCACCTTGTCAAGTCTTCAGCAATTCTTTTCCTTGAACTCAGGTGAGCCCTTAAGGGCCATTATGGCTTTTACATTTTTTTGCTGCCTTATAACAAAATGTGTTTTGAAAAAAAGTTTGTCTCTGACACGGTGAGTTCGTGGATCGCGTATCAAACGCGTATCCTACGGAATCCGGTAAGTGTCATACTGAATATTGCCTGTCGACCTTTAAGGTAGATTCACGAAGATCAAAGCCAAACACGACATGATACAGGTCAATTTAAAACGAACAACGAAAATGTAAGACAGCACGCGAAATTCAAATTTCTGATTGTCGTATTGACGTGCCTAGATTTGCCAAGAAAAATTGCATTGACAAGTGTAGGACTAGTGTATTCTTAAAGTGTCGCTTGTCGTTGTAAAACATCGCGTGTAGTGTCGTTCTTCTCTTTGATGGCCGTGCGTCGAACTCAAAAGACGTCATTTCTTAGGCAAGATACACGTACATTATATCTTGCAAATGTCGTGCACTTGTCGTCTGTATACTTTAACTAATTGAGAGTGGCCTGTGACATTCAAAGCGACGCGCGACATTTAAAACGACGGACGACATTCGATTGAACAAATATTGAGCAAAATAGCATTTGTCGAGTGTCGACCCTGTGCAGATTACAATAAAAGCGGCCCAAAGTTAAAACGGTCTAAAGTATAAAATACTCCTAAACTATTCAAAACGACATAAGGCTTAGATAAAACGGCCACACAAATGGTTATAATTCGTTTAATATAGTTTTAAGTATTTTTTATTTTGTTTACAATCTTTTTAAAACAAAACACACAAGACAAGCGTTTCTTTCACGTACACATTTACAAATACCGAAATATATAACAATCAAGACATATGTTTTTACATAATATCATATGGTTAACAGATGCAATCATGCAGTAAATGGTACATTCAGGTTTGTATGTAAATGTTGTTTTAGATTTGTATTTGCATGCCGAATATTGACACATTATCATACACCCAACGCAGGTTAATAAGTTCAAATATTAATATTTAAACTTATAAAAGTTTACATTAATTACGTTCATGCTCCTGTCAAACCATTAAAATACGGGTACATGTTTTTACTACATGTACTACATTATAAATGATTGTCAACCTCAATCTGCTATATAGCATATTTAGTTACTTTAATAAATTATTCCATACACGTAACCATTGTATTGAGCGTGACCACAATGATTCACGATAAATGTGCATGAGACAGAAAGCTGCGTAAGGCTAACGACGTAACAACGTCTTTTCGAAAAGATTGAGCGAATAATTATCTAGTAGTTTTTAGTAGTTTCATTTTGGCACTGATACACAAATCATGGTAAGATACAAATAAATAGATACATACTAACAAATACTGATGAAATACTAGTACAGTTATACATGGCATAATATAACAAATATAAGTTCAAATATATAAATATTATTATGAAATGCTAACCATTACCAGGGATAACACAAAAAGCGAAAATGAATTCACTTATTTCCATTGTGGTCCCATATATATTGGCAGCTTGACACGGAAAGTCATGTTACTTGTATCAATGGTAATTAGTACCGTGTAAGCACAAAAATACTAGTTCAGTTGGGAATGCTTCATGAGATCACATAATATATATCATATGTTTATGAGTATCACATTTAATGTTGCATCACAGATTTGTCATTCATACTTAAATCAAACTACTTTAAAGACATTACATATTATTTAAATAAATATAAACAAATGCAATTATTTAAGATCAATATGCAGTAAAGTGAAACATGGTCAATGTTTAACTAAAATTGGAATAAAACAGGTACAATGATTAAAGCTAAGTTAAAATAACTGTGATAAAATCAACTGGCCATTAAGTGGGTTTTGATGGCACGCTTAAACGAGTGGGAAGATTCAATATCCTTTAGTGATTGTGGGAGACTATTCCATAGAACAATACCATTGTAAGCAAAAGATTTCTTACCAAAACTTCCAACTTTTGGTAAAGAAAATCTCCCAGTGTACAAAAACTATAACTTTTATCAAGTGAACCGGTCACAGGGAGTGCAGACACTCAATGATCTGGTACATCGGTCATGGGCCAAATTCAGGGGTACAAAATGCTCCTTTAGATATTTAGGACATGTGTCTGACTTTATCTTATGAACATGATATAGAGTTAATTGATATACTCTCTTAGAAACAGGTAACCAATTCAGTGACTTAAATTGTTAAATACCAACATGAGACCTGCTATGCATATTAAGGACAAATCTGATCAATTTATTTTGGGAAGTCTGAAGCCTAGTTTTCCAATATTGATTCAAACTAGGGTACCAAAAAGAACAAACAGTGTCAAACTGACATTGTACCAGGGACATGACCAAAGTTTTCCTAGTGCTAAGATCCAAATATTTACTTTTTCTATAAAAGAACTTTAACCGGGCATTTGACTTTGTAACCACAGACCTTGCAATATCATTGCATGAAAGATTTTGATTCAAAACTGCATCAAGATACTTAACTGAACTTGTTGCTTGAATATTTGTACAATTAAATGAACTATTTAAAGTACTTTGTGACCATAACTTAGGCTTTGAACCAAAGAGTATGGATTCTGTCTTACCAAGATGAAGTGATAGCTTGTTATCTATAAGCCATTCACTTACACGCTCCAACTCTGAAGATAAAAGAAGTTCAGTGTCGGCTATATTTTTACCATGAACAAGGATCCCTGAGTCATCAGCATATAATAACAGTTTGTTTTTGACCACTGCCGACATGTCGTTAACGTAGATAAAAAAATAGCAGGGGGCCTAAAATTGAACCTTGGGATTCGCCACATGTGACAGAAGCCAGTTTGAAATATTTATGAATGATCACATGATAAATATTGCTGACATCTTTCTCTTTCTTGCTAAATGACAGATTTTGTTTTGCTTCTTGCCCAATTCTCTTTGCAGATTGCTGGTTGCTGGCTCCATAATGTGTATTGTTAATAAAACAAGTACCAATATATTCCTCTTTGACAAGGGATTGATATTATTTGTTAAATAAGGTAGTTGTTGTAGTTTTATAAGGATTTTTAAATGGGGTTACTATGTTTGAACCGTCAGATTATAGGCGATTTCGTTTCGTTTATTTCTACAATACGCACACTATGTTAATAACATGAGCAAATTAAAGTTTAAATAGCATACTAAAAAAGATTCGCCATTTACACGAAACAACAATAAATTGCAATGTTTATGAGAAATGGTCAAAAATCATAAAAAGACAGAAACATATTGACTAAATTTTCTACTTATTATAATTGATTTCAACCAAATTAATGAATAATTCGATGTTTACATTTTGTAATGTATTGTTACTTGGTTCACTGAGCACGTTGTTGGCATAAACAGCAGTATAATGTAACCTTTTTCAATGAATGCACACTGTAGATTTAGTGTTTCAAAACCATTGTTCTTTATCGTGTATTTCACGTCGAGTCAATAATGGATGAAGACTTGTCATATATAGGAAGATAAATAATTGTTGCTGTTAACTAACTGCTAACGTAATATGGTCGTCTTTTCAAGATGGTGGCTGAAAGACTTGGTACGCGAAACACGTGTGTAACGGTTGTGTTACTCACACATCCAAAAACAAATAGCAAATTCTGAAAATAAAGGAATTTTATATGTTTTATGTATATAAAAACAGTTACTAATGCGCAGTCCCATAGGTATAAAATATATTTTCAGTGCATTGATTTCTTTAAGCAAACCGTACTTTGCGTGTTTCAAAAGAGAATCCCCAGAGGGGGTAATCGCGTGACAAACAAGATGGCGGCGTCCATGCCGGGACAGGTATTTTGTGCCGTTTTATGCCCTTTATAACTTGAATTAATTGTTTAATTGCCGTTTACTTTCGAGCAATTTCAGCAAGAAAGTAATTAGCGAGTATTAAAATTCGCTTTGAATCTCGACTTTACTCGCTGCGAATTTTCTTAGTGGAGCTGTGATAAGGTCACCCCGCTAAGAACGGCGATAAATACTTGTCTCGGCATGGACGTCGCCATCTTGTTTGTCGCGTGATTACCCCCTCTTCCCCTTTTTAAAATAAACTCTATTGTCAAAACGCTGTCTTTAAGACAACCATGTTTAATATTATGGCTACATCCGGAAAAAAAATCACTTTACGGATATCGTAGCTGGAGTGTACATGTTTATTGTCATTATATTTATTGATGGGATTTAAACGTATGTATTATTTCTGGACGATACAAATGTCAGTTCATAGGGACAGTGCATACGGCATTTGTGTCTGAATGCAGAGTCTTGCAATTAGATTGGTGCAACGGATATGGTTCGGAGAACAACTTATGGTACATGTCAGTCACCGTTCATACTTTAAATAGAAATTAATTGTTCATAATTATTTTTTATTTTTTTTATTTTATTTTTTTTAATTAGATGGAAAGGTATGTTCCATTATAATAACCTACAATACACTTATTATAAGGCTCATATGTGGAGGAGTGTTTTCTATTGGAGCAGCTTTTCTGATTTGTTGATTAACGTAAATTATATACATATAAAAGGCATTTGAGGGGTATAGTAAATATTGCACTCCAAGGTAAGTGATATTAACCGAGGCCGAAGGTCAAGGTAGACAATAATCTTTGAGAGGGCACTATTTCCTATACCTCGAAAGATGTCTATGATATTTATTTGATAACACCGGACAAACATGATGTACTTATGGATATATACAATACAGGGACTAATATATGCAAATTTAACATAGGACAGTGACGTGCAGTATAAGTGAGGCATAATAAATGCTCATAACCGTGAATCAGAATAGGAAATATGAATGTGTCGTACATAGAAAAGAACAGTTTATAGAATACTGCATCTGCATTAAACCCAAACATTGAAGTTATAATAAGCACATGTTTCTCTTTTTAAATACTTGCTTAAACAGCAGCGCTTAACGTCACGAAGTAATTATTTACTGAAGAATGTATTCTTGAAATATAACACTAATGACACTATAGCTTTATAACCAAATGTGGTAAATACTACAGTCTGTCACGAACAGTTTCATGAATCATAAAATATAAGTCAGTGCTTTAATAATGATTGAACCGTTGCTTTTTCATTAATGACAAAAGCGGTGTTAATGAGACGCTGTGCACATTTGAAATAATGAAAAAATGTGGAAATTTAAAACGGATTAATCAATGTTTGCATATAATTTATTTTTACTCCGCGTATTATAATTATTACTCGAATGTACGAACAATGTCTTATTAGATTGTATCCACGAGCACGTTTGTGAAATAGTAATCTCAAAATACAGCACTTAAAGTGTAGCTTGCCTGTATGAAAATTGAATTGTTGTCACAATAGTCTGTTTTACGAACAGCATTGAAACAGAGTATATCAAGTGTATGTGAATACGTATAGCAACAGACATTATCATAAATGGTTACATATATCAGTTATCCGTCGTCATAGAGTTATGGTTTGATGTTAGTTGCTGTAGCGACATTGATAAATTACGATGAAACCATGCTACAGATTAGGAACAACACAGAAACAGATCGGACTAAAGATATAACTTCGCAAAACATAAAACAAAACATGTGTTGAAAACATATCAATTTAGTTTCACAATAAATATTGAAAAAACAAACATTAACCGCAAACTTGATTATCTGAATACAGATCTTGATCTCATTTTTTGTTTAATACAACTGGCAACAGCACTTCAGTGCAGGACGTCATATGCGTCGTTCTTGGATGATTAATAATAATCTATATGATGCGTGTGAAGTACGGTGTTCTGCTAGAGCCATCACAATTAAAAAAATAAATATAACGAAAAATAATTAGCTTCAAAGACATCAACTTCAGAAAACATAAGTTTCTAACATCATTAAATGGTCTTTATTTACGGTAAGTATCCGGTTACACGCGCCATGTAATAGACAATGCATACAACCCACCATAAAACATACAAATGATACAAATTCGGGTCGCCGTATTGAATCAAAACCATGACGGCACGATTCTGTGATGAGTATGGTGGTTATAGTAGCTTTGATTTGATTATATAAGTGAGGGATATCCAAACTACAGGCATATATTTACATTTTGTCGAGATAATCGATGGTGCATGAACATGAAACATATGCAAAGCCATTACTTCAAACGTTACATGTACTTTCCAAACATAACTTTAACAAGAAGCGTGAGGATACGTTAAAAAACTTATAGGAACAACTTAGATGATATATAATGGCGAATATTTAGAAACAGCCATTTCTTCATCACTTATGGGGAAATAATAAAGAAAGATTGCATGTAAATCAAGTCATATTCCGCACATCACGACCAAACTCATCTGCACAGGCTATATTAATATACATATGTATGTTGTTTTATTTAAAAAAAACATATTATAGTTATTTTAATGTTGACCTACTCACTCTCTGCATACAAATTACCAAAGGGTAGTACTCCGTGATTATTGACGACAGGCTCTATGCTTCTGTATGTGCTCTCTGAGTATCGTACTGACTACGTATGCAATACGTATGTAGCAGTTTCAGTTTATAAGATGTAAGTTAAACCATTCTTTCAAAAACTATGAAACTATCAAGTCGGCGAGGTCTTTTATTCTGCGCATTAGTCACTTTATAGCGGTATTGGACATAAAGCTATTTTATATTTCGTTTCGTCCATTTCTTGATTTTGTAATATAAAAAATGTTAACTTATATACTCAAAAGCCCACCACATAGGTTTAATAAGTCATGCTTTTCATTGACCGTTCCGCGGCGTTCCGCAGCTTAAATTGTTTGTTGATATATTTTACGTTGTGTTGCATGTTTTCCTTATATTTCTTAAGAACAAAAAAACTAGCTGGTGTAAACGTAAATTTCTCCCCTGATAATGTTTCTAGATATTAAATTTTTCAATATTACAAATATAAAGCATGTATGCATTAGGTGTAAATAAAAACATATTTAAGTGTCACCATTGCAAACAATTATTTTACATGTGATTTAATTGAACAATAACTAAGAATTACCATCTTAAAATGTATTTATTTTTTTACACTGTAAAAGCACATTGTGTTCTGGTAGAGATTTACATAAAATCAAATTCAAAACGTAACTAATAGACGTACAATAAATGAATACGATGATTAAATATCTCAAAAAATCATTTTAACTTAATACTTGCTGATCGGATTATATGGTTAATAAAATAAATGTATCCCATCATCATACTCAAATTAAGGAGACACTATAACCTATCCCAAAAAACGCATTTGTATTCAACACTTACATAGTTATCACTTTATCTTTCTAAAACTGCATATTAACGATTCAACCAAAATATAATTCACAACACAAAAATGTCAAAACCCTGAGCAAAACCGGCTGAGATAAAGTTCTTAATTAATTTGAACAGACAGATCATGTTATTATCCTAGTGATTATCAATATATCGGGAAAGAAAAACAACGTTTTGATGGTTTAATTATGCATTTCTATTTAATTACTAAAAGGCATCACCCCTGAACTTTTCCTCGCAGAGTACGCATTAAACATTTAAGAAATATTTGCCAGGTCATACTTGACACATCACGATCATATGGTTAGTGTTTGTGTGACTAATCGAATGAATGACAATTTGAGTTTCAAATGATCAGAATTGTTGACATTGTAAAACCATTTACCATTTGACCACTAGCTTGAAATAACATTTCAGAAAACGTTAATAGGTTCTTATCTTCTCATTCTTATCATTTTTCTATATCTATATGTTTGCAGTATTTCAAATGCCAATGGAAAAACTGCGACTCCCAAAGATGATGTATTGTTTGATCTTATCCTGTAAGCAGTTTGGTCTATCGATCAGATTGTGGATAAAAAAACACGCGCACGCTTTTATCTTTCGTATATATATATGCATATTTTAATTCCATTCCCAATATTAACTATGCTATGATTAATAGTCGATGATAATGCGCTACTTTTCGCCTAGCTCGTGGGTATTTTGTTCTTTTTGTAAGATGTATTAGGATTTTCCAGATCGTATTTTAGATAACGGTAAAGTTTGAACAGTTATCCAGCGAATCGTGTATAATTTGTGTCAAACATCTGTAATGCAAATGTACACAATTTGTATAACCCGGAAGCAAGATAATATCAGCTTTATTCCATAGCATCGCGGATTCTTATCCGATTTTTTGATGCTGCTTTATTCGAGTACTGCAAATGAAACACACCGCCTTATCGTAACTGCGTTCTATTTTAGTTTGATTTTAAGTTATTATCAATGAAACAAACATTTTGAAAGGTTTTCTCGTTTTTATGTCTATGTTATTTAACAATAAATGACACTAACCTGATAGCTTTGCCAGGACAAAACTAACCAGTAAGTGTGTATGCTACGAATACATGATTGAAACGACATCGTAACTGTATTTTCTGGGAAATGAGCGATTGATTACCACTACAGACCATACCAACACTATCGAACGCTAATAATTCCCGTTGAATAAATTGTACTTCAATAACAAAATAACGAGAAAGGCGTTCACAATAGATATACAAATTCATATGCCAAACTCTAAGAAACATTCCGAATACCGTTGAGTGTCAGATCCATGTTGTCTTCATCAAACTGGAACATTTATGATAATCAGTTTTAACAATCATAGCTCGAGAACAAGTCTCTATGTTCATGATAAATAAATGCTGGTATATTTTTAATCAGATTTGGCAGTTCGTTATATGAACGATGATTTTTGTCGAAATAAAGGATGTGGCATTTTAATTTCATGACATTAATGGCCATATGGCTATTGTATCTGACTAAAAAATGCAACAGCGCTTACATTAACTTATCAGTATACCAATAACATGTGGCTAGCTCACAATAACATGTTTAACTTGTATTTTGATATCAAGTCGGCAACATAAATTGATACAGTTTATCATACACCCCACAAAGAAGGCACTATAAAACGAGCGCCGAAACTTCATTTAAACATATCACACTTCCACACTTCGTGCATAAGCAGCCATGGGGAATTTTGTAGAAACACGGATAATTGTAAGTTTTTTTATTATGAGAGTTGTCTTTGCGGTGGAACCTGTGCACCAGGCATGTTCCAAGTATGACTTTGAAGAAAAACTGTTGGAGCGAGTGATTCAAAATGAAATGGCGTTAACAGATACCTTTCATAAAATAAC
Organism: Dreissena rostriformis; assembly: GCA_007657795.1. Lineage (NCBI taxonomy): Eukaryota > Metazoa > Mollusca > Bivalvia > Myida > Dreissenidae > Dreissena > Dreissena rostriformis. Next base: position 51,953 of record VMBQ01005190.1, read on the forward strand.
TGCAACAAATGCGAAAATTGAGGACACTTTGAAAACAGTACAAGAAGAGAATTTGAAGCTGAAGGTCGCCATAAGCGCGCTGGAAGCAAAAAAGATTGAAATCGATGTAAAAGTAGGTGCCGTGATCGACTCGGTGATATCAAATGCCACTGATTTGATGGGCGATTTGAAGACTTCGCAGCAGAAGGAACTTTTTGCGCTGGAAGCAAAAAAGATTGAAATCGATGTAAAAGTAGGTGCCGTGATCGACTCGGTGATAGCAAATGCCACTGGTTTGCTGGGCGATTTGAAGACTTCGCAGCAGAAGGAACTTGCCACTATGAAAGGTAACCAAATATTAAGTTTGGAAAAAAATGAATGTTGTATATGTAAGCATGTTATATTCCAGATCATCTAGCAAAATTTTATCGTCGTAGTTTACCAGTCCTCGGTGGCATACTTTGTTTAAATAAAAATGTATATTTGTAGGTCGAATTGTTCTTGAAGACGTGCTCCGCTATATTTTGTCATAGCATTTAAGTGTAATTTGACGTATAGCTAGAAAAAATAAATATGTGTCTGAGACGATCCATATATTTACATTTTTCTTAGATCAATACATACAAGTTATATCAGTTGTATTGAGTGAAATGAAAAAAAAATCTTAAAACAAGGTTGAACATTCAATTCTTATCTATTGCTAAATATGACGACATGAATTGCATCTTATTTCATGACAATAACTGTTATGTCACTTTGACATCCGCCAATTGTCAGACGTTATGGCCATTCATAATTTGTGAACGCTATTTGATATACATGTGTAACGCTTTTAAATTGGTTGTTTTAAAATACATTAATTATTATCACCCGAAGCGAAAACTTTAAACTCCAGACAACGTCATGTGTATAAAAATGTCGCATGTAAAAACAACATGTTCTGTTTAAGGCAATAAACTTAGAGCACTGAATTATTCGCAAATTGTTGTCTATGCACTTCATTCCAATTCCAAAAAATGGTTTTTTGCATAAGTCTTACATCGGTGACATGAGAAAGCAATTGTTGGTTATTTTTAAAGCGAAAGTTGCCCTTCAATAAAATAGACTTCTATGAAATGAAACTAAATTGTTGTTTATTCCACAAGCCAACATTAAAGACTCTTTATTTCAACAGCGCCGACCCCCACCTTCAACCACAAACACTTAAATGTGCTTTATGTCCCATTATTCAAACTGGTAGTTTGCCGAAAATTGGAAATTCGGTGTTAATACTTGGTTGCAATAAAAAATAATTATATCAGTTGCAAGGTTAATTGTAGTCTTGATGAATTCCTGTCAGTCGTGCTCATGAAAACTCCATCTGTCGATTGGCGCTTTGATTTAAATGCGTGATTTTGGTTATAGAAGATCGTGGAAAAACACATAGTATATTGTGTCGGCATGGTATCAAAGCAAATCGTCTTGCGCATTGTCTATGTTCTATACTTACGATGCAAGTTTCTTTTAAAGACTACGTCAACAAACTTGTGAATTATATTTTGCCTCTCTTTATATGAAATTTGCCTGTTAAACATTAAAAACAACAACACAAGAACATAAAAAACAACCAGGTTTATAACAACATGAAAAGTCTTTTTTTGTCATACCTTGTTTCTGATATTGCAAAACCGATATGATATTTTCATGGGAAATGCGACGGAAGCGGCCTACAAGGCCTATGGTCATTTCGTTGAAGTTGTTGATAGAACAATATGCAAGCATTCATATCATTGAAGTCCAAATTTTGTCTTTCTGAATGAAAGCCGATAAATGTTACTTGGATACAGTACTTTCAAAATCACATTTTAATTCATGAAGTCTATTGTTGACTTCTCCATAAATAAATATATTCATATTTTATTTACTTTGGAAAACACTGCCATGTTCTTAAATGTCCATATGACTATAGTGTTTAAAACAATATTATAAACTCTAAAACATATTATTGTTTGCTTTCAGAAAAGAGTGTTGTGCCAACAATTTTGTTCCACGCGCGAAGTCCTTCATCAACGACTTATACTTCTAACCAAGACGTTGTATTCAAGACAATCCTCGTCAACGAAGGTGGGGGCTATGACCCTAATACAGGAGTGTTCACGGTTTCCGTAGCGGGAGTGTATGTGTTCTCTGCCCAGATCTGCACTTCTCCTGTCAAAAACGCTGAGTTTTCTCTTATTCTTGACAATAAAACCTTACAGGCGTCAATATACATGGATGGGCAATATACTTCATGTACCACACTGCAGGCTTTTGCCCGGGTAACCGTGGGTGCCAAGGCCACGCTACGAAGCACAGGTGGAAGTAATATCGTTGATGGCACTACTTATTGGACTAGCTTTGCCGGTCTATTAGTACACATGTTAATTGATATTATCAGTGCCAGAATAGATGATCCATGTGTGCATTTTGATTCTGGGTGACGCTAAATGTATTATTAAATACTTCGTCAATCCCGTCAACCGTAGATGCGAACAATGGCATACAAGATCACTACATACCGTAACTACTGTGTATTGGTGTACATATTTGTGTTTATATAAAATATCGTAAACATATACATATGCATGTTTTGTTCTACCCGGGAAGATATATTAGTTGTTACAAAGAATCGAAAAATGTCTCGAAATAGTACCACTCGTTCATGTCGATCTTAATAGAAGAAGCACTGTCCCAATTTAGAAAAATTAACATCAATTGAATATGAACCCACTGACTGCATCATAATTATAATGATGACAATATAAAATAAAATATTTATTATTATTTTAATTATTATTATTATTATTATTATATGATTAATATTTTTATTATTATTACTATTACTAAAAAGTTAAAGTTGCGGGTTATATTATTATAGTTTGCTTCGATATACATCTTCAGCCGACTTCGACATTAACCCCCCGATCACTGGGATTTAAGTCGTCCGTTTACATATGGCGCACCAGGCAGCCACGGCACATTTGACTTATTTCCCTCACAGGTACCCATTTATACACCTGGGTGGAGAGGAGCAAGCGTGGGATTAATTTTTTGCTCAGAACAATCCAGTGCCCCGAGTGGGATTCGAACCAGGGACCTCTCGATCCCTAGACCAGCATCCCACCACTAGACCACTGTCCCCACAAAAAATACTATAACTTTTATTTTTATTATTATTATTATTATTATTATTATTATTATTATTATTATTATTATTATTATTATTATTATTATTATTATTATTATTATTATTATTATTATTATTATTTTATATCTTTTTTACGGAAGAAAGCACATTAAAATAAAACAAATCAAAACATAACTATCTTTATCACAACTTTTACTATTGTGTATCACAGGTCAAAAACATCGTTTTCAAAAGTATATAGTACAGCAACTTTTTTTTAATCAAAATAGATTTGAAAAATTGTGTTGGGATTCTGTTTATTAACTCTAAATAGTTTGATAATTACAAACAATATTATGTAAATATCCTTTTATAACCGAGTATTCGTTACTTAACGTGCCAATGTAATGTCCAATACCATAGTCTCTGATGAATAATATTAACGTGATAACATAGCCAAGTCAATATGACACTAACAACTTATTATGGAATGTTTAGAAGAATGGTATGTGGAAAGTCAAATGAGCTTTGCTAAAACCAGTATAAAGTTGTATCCGGATCTGTGTGTGTTTGTTTTATTTCTGTCATAAAATAATATATCTTATACATGTTTTTTTTTTTTAAATTTCGTTATAATTTATGCTCCATATTATGAATTTCGATTGAACAATTAGACACGTAAAAGCAACAACAATAAATGGTAACAATCAATACTTGTGTTGTTATTTGAAACTTGGTGAATTGGTTGAAATAGGTAATGTATACCACTAAAACATTGGTGCGTTCTATCAATTAACGTTTCCGCTGCACTCAATTGTAAATATAATTATATATGAACTAACAGTTTACATGTACCTACGAATATATATCAATCAAATTTGAGATAGTATTACAAAGGAGATAGAAATTTCCAAAGTTCAAGCAATCAACAGGCGATTTTCCCCGGTGACTTCAAGCAAATTGCCCTCGATGACAACAGTTCATTGTTTTGCGCTTCCTTTCGTTCTCGTTGTGAGAAACTAACTTAAAGCGGTTGTTTGTATACTTGAAAATATGGTTAATCATGTACATGTGGAATCATGAACTATGCTTTTGCAGATGCAAATGAAGCACGTATATATTGATCATATAGCCATAATTTACTCATATACTGAACATGCCACGAAAACAATTTATATTATTTCCTTTCCCAGTGGATTCTGCTGTTTATAATCTGATTGGTAAACAATCCATATATTTATGTTTACATACTAAAGGGAAAAGAGTTTGATGCGGGGGAGGGGGATGCCCTTCATCCGACGGTATTTCAGTCATAGCAAGGCGGCCTGTATGCCAGCTCACACTTTTGCTATGTGACCTTAGCCTCTTCGAGTGTTAAGTAGCAATAATACTAGTAATTGAACATACTGCCAGACGAATGTCCTTAGAAATAGAACATGCTATATCTTCACAAAATGGTGTATTTACATGACCGTCAACTGTAAAAGAATACGATTCCTTTTATCAGTTTCGCATAAATAGTAAACCGATTGAATATTGTTTTTTGAACAGATGAACGGTGTAAACTTTACTAATAATTTTCTAAATAAGCTTCATTTTGGGAAAACTGGGCTTAATGCGTGTGCGTTAAGTGTCAACCCAGATGAGCCTGTGAAGTCCGCACATGCTAATCAGGGACGACACGTTTAGCTTTTATGGTATTTTTTGGTAGATTAGCCAATCCGAACTGCATTAAGCCTGGTTTTCTCAGACCGAGGCATACATATGTTTTGTCAATAAGGGTGGTCTTGCCGACTCTTTTCGATTTTCTGAAGACAAAACCGCTGGCAAAATTAAAGTTGCTATTGCAAAATGGCATATATACAATAATTGTTTTATTTTATCTGAAAATTATGATGGCATTACTAATGCAAAATTTTCCTGAGCAAATAGATTTAAGTCTGTATTTATAGCTTTATTGAACGTTGTTTGCCGAGAAATCACATGCTTAATCAACATATATGTTCCATGAATGTAGCCTCTGAAATACTGGCCATTCAATCGCTTACTCAGCAGTAAGGCATGTGCGTTAGCGTTAGCATATAGTAATGCTACGATAAGCCTAAAAGATCGACGCTTTATGCGTTTTAAGTTATCTTGTTTGAAGTATTTGCATCTTTTTATTTCGCACACTCAGTTCTGTTCAACAGATACATTATAACCTTTGAAAACCATACACGAGCTCTCCCGCCCCCAAAAGAAAATGCGCGCGTATATGATCATTCTGCTCTCGCCTAGATTTGTAAAACATACATTACTACCTAAGCAAACCACAACTTCCTATCGCCATACTGCTTCTTAATAATATCATATAACATGGTCAAAAAGGATACATATGGTTAACTTTGCGAGCTAGGTTTTGTATGACATACACATAATAACTTTAGTAAAAAAACTGAATATGGATACGATTCATCCACACGAACGATTTTTTAAAATACGCAAAGACAGATTTTACTATTATCTCATATATTAACTGTAGGCTGCTTTAGATACCATAAACTCATAAGCGTAAACGGAATACGATTCTACACATACCAATGATGAATCGTATTTAAATTATTTGCAATATCCTTTCATCGCTTGTATATATTTATTTATATATTTTATCATAGATGTATTGTTTCTGAATGTTAAAGTGCTTTAAACGCGTATTAAAATTCATTAAATGCAGAAACATACATTGACAATACTGCTGCGTTTACTGCGCATTAAATATACGTTTTCGTAAAAAGTATGTTGTTGTTGTTGTTTCTGCTAATTTAAATCTCTGAAGCACCACTAATTAAAATAATGGTCGATGAAAAGCTTCATAAACAATGATAAACATGTCAGTTGAAATTGCGATCGTAGGTTATTATCTACTAGAGTGGACAGTTAAACACTTCATCGCATGGTCTCCGCGTGTTGGTTTATCAATACGAGCGATCGGACCAGCCGCGCAAATAATTTCGCTTAATAACAAACCAGAAAAGTCAATGTTTTGTAAAATATGTTCGCCATCTGCACAATCATAGTAATTGTCCTAAAGAGTTAAACAAACTGCTAGTATATATAAAGCACAGCAAAATCACACGCAAACTAAGCAAACTTTAATCAATTTAATTATGCATATTAAGTGTGTGAAGTTGGCTCGCCGTTCGACGTTCGACATTAGCACAACATTCAAATTACCGAATGTTGTGCTGGCACGGCATTCCAGCTAGACATTAAGCTCGACATTCAAACCGAATGTTGTGCTGGCACAGTATTCCAGCTCGACATTCAGCTCGACAATGAAACCGAATGTTGTGCTGGCACGGCATTCCAGCTCGTCATTCAGCTTGACATTCAAACCGAATGTTGTGCTGGCACGGCATTCCAGCTCGTCATTCAGCTCAACATTCGGATATAGTGTTGTACAATTATTTTTGAATGTCTAGCTGGCACGGCATTCCAGCTCGTCATTCAGCACGACATTCGGATATAGTGTTGTACAATTATTTTTGAATGTTGAGCTGGCACGGCATTCCAGCTCGTCATTCAGCTCGACATTCGGATATATTGTTTAACAATTATTTTTGAATGTTGAGCTGGCACGGCATTCCAGCTCGTCATTCAGCTCGACATTCGGCTGTCTTGCTTTTGAAATTATAGTTTTCATTCACCATGAATATGCTATGTGTACATAGGTGAAATTGAAATGTCGCAACAATGTTTTGATAATTGATGCCATGCATAGAGAATATATGGAAACGATTTGACAAAAAAATGTTAGAATAGGATTTTTTGCAGTCACCAAAAGAATTTATATTTTGAGTTTGGAAATTTGCACCAAATTTTATTAAAAAAAGCCTTATGGGCGGGTTGATTTTAAGCAGCAAGATGGATGAAAATGTAGGAATTAAGTTTATATTTACTTCAGATTGTTTCTATTTGTTATATGTTGAAAGCCAATGTTTTAATGTCCACACATATTTAAACTCGCTTGATTTACGCTTGACTTTTTAATATAACAAATCACACTTGTTGATAACATGATGTGCACGGAATTATGTTATTTTTTATTCAACAATATTGTACATAAGTTGATAATATCACTATAAATGAGATATTTCTTTTAATGTTAAGAAAGTATTACAAACAACAAGAATACATCTTTAAATTTAGTTATTTTTCATGAACAAACTCTTCAAATTAACAATGACATCAAGAAATAACATATTTACATTTAAATTTGCTATCCGGTTTTTACATCTCATATTGACTGGGTTTTGGTTCTAATCAAACAAATTAAAATTGCAATAACTGAAAAAATTAAAACCAATACCTGGAAAAATGAAAGCCAGAGTTACATTATGTTCACCAATTTTCCAGAGTATGCTCTATTCTACATATGATATATATTGATATGTCTTATAGTTGTAATGAGTTGTGTTCTGGACATGAAATGACAGATTAACAAGGCAGCAACTGTATGCTGTCTCAATTTTTTTAGGGAGCATAACATTGCATAAAGGAATAACATAGGTGAAAGTAAAGAGTTGAAAATTAATACTGAAAAACTATAGTCATAATAAACAAGAGATGTGTTTGTCAGAAACACAATGCCCCCTACTGCGCCGCTTTAAAAATATATAAAACAATACCTTTGACCTTGAAGGATGACCTTGACATTTCACCACTCAAAATGTGCAGCTCCACGAGATACACATGCTTGCCAAATATCAAGTCTTCAATATTGCAAAAGTTATGACCAATATTAAAGTTTTCGGACGGACAGACAGACGGACTGACGGACAGTTCAACTGTTATATTCCACCCTTCCGGAGGCATAAAAAGAATTAAGCACTTTCATGGTTGATTTTTTTTAAATTTATAATGAAAACAGTGTCGTTGTACTGAAATAGGCATTTGAGGCATATAGAGTAATTCAGTGGCAGCATTCTGAATTCAGTATGTATAATATAAATTGTACACATGTATTTCAAAATAACTTAAGTGGATGAATGTCATTGTATAATGTCTCATACTTAAAAAACATTAAAAACATTAAACAAAAAAACATTTTAAAGACACAGATTGTCAATGTTTCACTCCAGTTTTAGCAAAGCTCACAGACATTGTGTTAAATACTAAAAATATAAAGTATATACCATTGATATGGACTTTTAATGAAAGATCATTAAAATATGAACACAGACATTATAATAAATTATGTACATCATCATTCTTACATTTAAAACGATACTTTAAGAGAAAACTACCAATTTGTACAGCATCAAAATATGCATCTATACATGTAATATAAACAAATAAAATAAAAATGACCCTTTTTACGGATTCAACACATGCTGTATATTTAAACCTTAAAAAGACACGTAATCTACATTGCAAAATAAAAGTTCGGCAAACGGGATATTATACACTCATTTAAGTCATGTATCTATGAAGTTGTAAGTGAACAGCTTTAAAATATAGGCGTTTTTACACGCAAAATAAAAACAAAAAAATACTGAACAGAAATATCCATACAAGTTCAGTTCGTCAACCTGTTTGAATTAATAACAGTATGCATTATGCTCCACCTACCAGTATTGAGGATTGTAGACCTAACAGTTTGTGACAACAATATTAGTAAAGAATTGTTGACGACTGACACAAGGTGATATTTGTCAGCTCAGGTGAGCAAAAACATTAACAAACTCTTAACAATAGGTTTCATTAATGCATAAAGGTAATGTTTTACTTCAAGTTCAATTCCATACATCAGAAGAAATTCAACCATAAAAGAATGTTCGTAAGCACAGTAATGCAAACACAAATATGAGACCATAAATTATTTAAAACAAAATAAATGAATTATTAACGTATGTGTATGTTTAAACAAGCATACATTACGTATGATTAAACATCAAACTAAATAATTCACTTGCAGGTTTAAAATAATGCTACATTTATTTCTTGTAGTTGTTCTGTTAATGTCTATTATAGGAGACACTACACGTTTATGTAACACAGTATATTGCATGAGATGGGAACCAAGAGTCAATATCTCTAGGCAGACCCTGAAGTTTTCCAACCAGTCCATCATACCACCAAAATTCACTCCCGAATAACACCACAGCACAATAATGAGTGTTTTTAAACATAGTAACACAAACCAAATAATATTTCTTCTTCTATAATTGTAAATTGGGTGTTTTCAGAACATCATTTAGTTTGATTCGCTCCATCAATGCGTGTTCGTAAACGCGGACAACAGCAATTGGTGAATAATTTGTTATGGCTCTCACAATTTTGCGTTTTCCAGTGCATCTAAAAAACAAAACATAAGTAAGACATGTAACATAATACTTAACAAGCTGATCATTAAGTTAACTATCAATGAGAGTTGCATTTATTGACAATATTTATCACATAAGTAGGATCAACACGAAGCGCTTGATTTATTTGCTTATAATCTAGATGAAAATAATTTTTCTTAGGTTTACACATGGAAGTTAATTCAGATTGACTAATTGCTTCAGAAATCCAAAATTATATGGTCAGTAAATGTATTGTTAGACCTCAACATGTTTCCTGAATTAACAAATAATGAGGGAAATGGATAGTTTTTAAACCAAAATGACGCGACTACCAACATGTTCGAGAATAGTTGGTATTGTGAATAATTTGTAGTCAATAGTTGACAAGGTCTAGCCCTTTTCTAACCATTTATGTAAATATTTCTTAGTCTAAATTATGGGAAGCATTTTATAAAATGCTGCTGTATGCTTCTATTAACATATGTTTCTGATATTAAAGCATCATTCTGACGTTTGCACATAATGCCTCGACATGATGGACGGACACTATTGACAGGCTAATTTTAAATTGTTTGTGGTTTATTAAAACATTTTTTTACATGTCTTAATCATTTCTTTACACAAATTTTCATATAATAATTCAATATTAAATCAATACAGTATAGTTAAAAATTTACTTTCTGCCTGCTTTACATAAGTGTGTCGCGTTCTGAGAAAACTGGGCAAAATGGTGTCATCCCAGATTAGTCTGTGAAGTCCCGCACAGGCTAATCCGGGACGACACTTTCCGCCTAAACTGGATTTTCTCTAAGAAGAGAAATCATTTAAACGAAAAATTCCATAAAAGCGGAAATTGTCGTCCCTGATTAGCCTGTGCGGACTGCACAGGCTAATCTGCGATGACAATTTACGCACAAGCATTATGCCCAGTTTTCTCAGAACACGACACAATTGACCAGTAATGACCAGTATTGACCAGATAATTTTGGAATTGACCAGCATTGACTGATCAGTCAAATGACTGAACAATAAGTCAACCCTTCATGTAAAATTCTGCAAACAAACAATCAACAACTTACCGGCCTTTTGAAGGAGCATCTTTGTCTATATACTTATAACAATTAGTGTAACTAAGCATATAAGTGTCCAGAAGATCTTGTATAGTTTTAAATTTTCCTTCAGTAACACTGAAATGTTAACAGAATTGAATGAAAGGCTTGAATAAAAATACAAGTAATTAAAAAGTAAAACTAAAATTTAATAACAGAAAGTTAAGAATTTAACTATTTGCAAAAGAGTGTTTTCCAATTTATGCCAAACTATGAAAACCAATGCCAATTAAAATGATTTATTTCATATCATATGTTATACTCTGACATGAAAATCAAATACAAATGCTCAATGGTAAAGTCATACTACTAACTTCACAGAAAAACGTCCAAGAACCCTTCAAAGCCTAAAACAGCACTTTTATTGTCTTGTTGTCCTGTCACTCAAAAATTACGGCAAACTGTACATTGTCATATGCTTGTGCTGTTGCGATATCGCTTTGTCCATTGGCTCAGAATGAAGGAAGGCTTCATCGCAACAACCCTTAGACGACAAAAGGCAATTTGCTGCATTTTCTTAGGGGCAGGACAATACAACATAAAAACTGCAAAGCACCATTTAGCCCTTAGTCGTTTTGTCCATAGCAACAAACCAATATGCTAAAGATAGACAATCACCATACAAATAAAAAAAATGAATACTAGCATATTTGTAAAATTCTCATTTTGTTGTACAATTTTATGCTCAATAATTCAATATCGATGCAGAATTGCCAAATTTTTTATGGTTGTGTCTAAGGAAAACAATAAAATTTACCAGTAATAACCAGTATTTAAGTAATTGTAGGACAGCATTAGCTTGTTTTGCCCTCAGACCTTGTCAATACTCAATTAATTTGGCATAAGTCCAACCTTGACTGATGATTCCATTAACCAATCTCAAAGACTCCAATCGATATTTTAAAGGTTAGCCTATTAACATGCATGAATACATTGAATAATTATTTTATAACTCAATGATAAGTTGCACCTACTTCGTGCCAAATCCAGAATCTCTGTTACGAAGCTGGTGCTGAAGAGGACAAGTAGCATTGCTGCATGTGGAAACCACATCCGAGCCCCATTGCTTTTCAAGATGACTAATAAAAAAATCAAATTCATCACCAAACAAATTGGCAACTGTTTTCTTTTTAGGATCATCGTCGCTAGTGTTNGAGGACAAGTAGCATTGCTGCATGTGGAAACCACATCCGAGCCCCATTGCTTCTCAAGATGACTAATAAAAAAAATCAAATTCATCACCAAACAAATTGGCAACTGTTTTCTTTTTAGGATCATCGTCGCTAGTTTTACTTTTGATAAAGTTTATCCACGTTTTTTTGGCATCAGAGAAATGAGTATCATCCATAAGTTTAAAGATGATAAGAAGTTCTCTACTTAGTATGTTGTCTTTATCATTTTGAATGGCTTCATTGAAGATGACATTTTCTTTAAAAGCAATGTGAAGTATTGTAAGACCATTATCTTTGGTACAGGTATTACTAAGAAATACCCCAACAGACGTTCCACCCCATGTCATGACTGAAGGCAACACTTTTCCTTTCTATTTTGTTGATTTAGTGGGTGGCTGGTACTTCCTTGATTGTGTTTTTTTCTTCTGCCATTTCTCTTCTTCTAAAATTAGCTTTTGTTGGTCCGTGTTCTTTTTTCTCTTTGCCTTAGGCTGTCTGCNTTTTTTCTTCTGCCATTTCTCTTCTTCTAAAATTAGCTTTTGTTGGTCCGTGTTCTTTTTTCTCTTTGGCTTAGGCTGTCTGCACTTAGGGTATAAATTTTCCTTAAATCTTGCATCTATAAATTGTTTGATGCCAATAACAAACTTTCCAGATCTTGAGCGCTGTGGGACAGAAATATCATTCTTTAAAACTTTGAACCATACTTCTGCTGGATAATTGCTGTCTCTTGTTTGAGGAAAACCACATTTCTTTAACATAACACCACTCCACAGTGGGAAAATATACATGAATTTTTCAAAACATTTAAAAACAACGTCTCTTTTCATGACACATTCGGGGGATTTAATTGTCTTGGCATCAACAGCTTCTACCACCTTTGAGAAAACAATTGTAAAAGGAGAGCTTTCCTTGATTGTTTTTTCATTAAAAATTGCATAATCTGCTTTTAAAGTGCTATCAGTAACATCATCTTCACAATCCTCATCCTCGGAAACACCTTCAATGTACAAACCTTTAGCTAATTTCATTAAACTGTTCACGGATTGGGAATATATGTCTGTTGAAGGACTCGTAAAGAATACCACACAAATATCGTGATAAATCTTCTTGGCTTCAGTTATTTCTGTACAGTTCTGCAATATAGCAAAACATTGTAAAGCTAAGTGTCTATCGCTTTTCTACAAATCAGGAACAAAGCGTTTAACACATCTACTGAAGCCCTTTATCATGTGGGCACAACACAAATGATGGACTGTACCAGCTACCAGTTCAGCCTTGTTCATCACTTCAGCGCAATAGTTTAAATACTTCTTTATATTCATAACAGAGAATGCTCTAAATGAAGATTGTAGAAGGGCTAAGCTGAAGTCAGTTTCCACTTTTCTAATTCTTTATAAGCCTCCGTTCATGGTAACTTCTCTTTTGAGTAAGTTAAAAAAANGAATGCTCTCAATGAAGATTGTAGAAGGGCTAAGCTGAATTCAGTTTCCACTTTTCTAATTCTTTATAAGCCTCCGTTCATGGTTACTTCTCTTTTGAGTTAGTTAAAAAAAAATATTCCAATTTTGGTATGTGGTGTTGAGTTGTAATCATATCAGCAACAGAGAATCCTGGAAAACTGGCATCAGGCTTTGTAACTATAGAGTACAGAAATGATCTCTTTTGGCCAGCAATTTTTGGAATTATTCCTCCAGTGGAATNGTATGTGGTGTTGAGTTGTAATCATATCAGCAACAGAGAATCCTGGAAGACTGGCATCAGGCTTTGTTACTATAGAGTACAGAAATGATCTCTTTTGGCCAGCAATTTTTCGGAATTATTCCTCCAGTGGAATCTATGTACATGTCCAACGTGTTATGACTAATGTATTTGATTTGTTTTTGAGATATCAGAATAGTTGTAAATGGGTCAACGGTTATTTCTCTTATATAAGGATCCTCTTGTTTCTCATATGATTCCTTTAGTAGTTGGAGTTCTCTAACATAGTCAGTGTGAAGTGTTTCTTTTTTTATTTGTTCTGAAATTATTTTTCTTAACACATGGTGTGTTGGTATGGTTGTAAAATTTCCCACTTGTATNCAAGCGAGAACCTAGGTTCTCAGAATGAGAACCTAGGTTCTCAGTAAAAACCTAGTTTCTTGGGATTATGCGTCGAACCGTTTGCCATATTCTGAAACCACTTACAATCCTGTTCGCGTCCGGTCTGCTTGCGATACAACCCGGTTTAAGTTTTTGTATGGGATGATAGATATACTTAAACATTAGTTAAGCTTAATTCATTAGTAGCAAATTAAAAATAATAATAATAATTATAATAATATTAGTAATAATAATAATAATTATTTTTAATATTTTTTATTACAGGCATCATCATCATAATCATCAACATCAGCAGCAGCAGCATCATCATCATTATCCTTATGATTTTACATCATGTTATTCATCATCACCATCACCATCATTTTCATTATCATCACCTTCCTACTTATATTATGTTATATTATTTAACTATATTATTTGTTTTTAAGGGGTATTTAGACATTACTTAAACTAGATTTTAAAACACGTGTAGGATAACATTTTTAGCGTTTTGGGCCATGTTTTATTTGACTTCAAATATCGTGACTTTGATTGTTCAAATTCCGTCATCGTAAAACGTCTTTTAGAGAACATTTTCATTTTTGTCATGAAGCAAATATTTTTGTCGTAAAACACAGGTGACAAAAAGTAAAAGTATGTGTGTGCTGTTCATTTAAATCGACTGTACAGGGATTCTTTTACACATGGCTTTCGCACTCAGAGGACGTGTAAGTTGGGTTACGTCGAGAACTACAGGATACATTGCATTAAGCTCGAATTTACATTTTTCGCCGAATTAACCCAATCACTCTGGTCTAAGACAAATAAAGGCTAGATTTGTTTTTTTTCCATCGCTTTCAAATTATAATTTTTACGTCTTTTTGTATCTATAACTTACCATATGTATGCGCAGATATCCAACAAGACGTAGCATGCCTCACCATCAACCGGTTATATATTTCTTTGTTGTGAATTATATGTGGAATGGGCATATTTTTGTTCCCCTGAATAAAGCATATATATCTATATATCTATCTATCATGATACGTCCCTGGGTATTTAAGTTCCCGTTGTGAGTCATGTGATACGCTGCACCTCAGTTTAATGTCTTTTGAAAAAAGTTGGAAGTTTTTTTCAATAAAGCTATCGACCTGTGAGTAATTATAACCTCTCGTTCCCAATGGCACTCGTTGTCATTTCATACAGAAATGTGTGCATTATCAAGTTCATGTTTTTGCATTACATTGTTGCGATTCGACCGAATAAGAAGATGAATTTCACTTTATTTGTATTTGCCCGGCGTTTAAAAACATTAGGAAAACAATAAATCAAAACGTGTTATTATGTAAGACCATCTATGTACAAATAATTTAGTTTACTGCAAACGAATAATAAAACAGAACTAATTAAAGTATGCATTTATAACATTAGAAAAACAATACATTAAAACATGTTATTATGTAAGACCATCTATGTATACATATTTAAGTTTATTGCAAACGAGTAATAAAACAGAACTAATAAAAGAATGC